>JAODAL010006923.1:0-129489 GCA_025379985.1 Phyllomedusa bahiana
CCCCCCCCCCCCCCCCCCCCCCATATATCACAAACTCACTTTCCTCCCCACAAAAACCCCTTTATCACCTACACCCCCAAAAAAATTTTCCTTTTAAAAGAGCCAGCTTCTCCCTCTTCATATAACCCTATAATACAGAGCTCAGCTCCCCCTTATCATATAACCTATATATCCCGACTCGCTCCTCCCTCTATATTTAACCCCCATATATCACAGAGTAAAATTCCTTAAACAATAACCCTAATTCCCCGGCTCAGCTTCCCCCTTTTTTCATATAACCCCTTTTTTCAAGAGCTCAGCCCTCCCCTAATATAACCCTTTTATATCAAAAGCCCTTTCCCTCTTCATTTAACCCTATATATCACAGAGCCATCCCCCCTCTTATATAACCCATAATCCAGAGCTCACTTCTTCCTCTATATTTACCTATATATCACAGGCTCACTTTCCTCCTCTACTATAACCCCCATTTTAAAAACCCCAAATTCTCTCCTTTTTTCATATAACCCCATATATCCAGAGCCAAATTTTTTCTCCCTATCTAAACCTATAAAACACAGAGTAGTCCCTCCCTTTTTCATATAACCCCCCTTAATCACAGCTCCTTCCTTTCCCCTTTCATATAACCCTATAATTACAGAGCTCAGCCCCCTCCCCCTATCTATAACCCATATATCACAGGTCGCTTCTCCCTTATCATAAACCCTATACAACCAGGGTCCCCTCCTCTATCATTAACCTTTATACCCGACTAGTTCTCTCCCCCTTTTCATAAACCCTAATATCACAGACCAGCTTCTCTCCTTAAATAAACCCTATATATACGAGCTCCTCCTTTCTCTTCATATAAATATATATCAAGAGTAGTTTTTCCCCCATCTATAAAACCCTTTATATTAAGAGAGCTTTTTCCCTATTATAACCCTTTTAATTTAAAGACCAATTTCTCCCCATCAAATTTTAAACCCTAATATCCAGAAAACCCTTCCTCCCTCTTCTTTTAAACCCATTTACAAAAATCAGCTTCCCTCTTTTAAACCCTAATAACCCCGGCTCAGCTTCTCCTCAATTTTTTTTTTACAAACAGCTTCTTTCAAAAACCCATTTTAACTCATTTTTTTCATTAACCAAAAAACCCGAGCTCCGCTCCCCCCTTTCCACAAAAAAACACCCAAATATCACGACTCAGCTCCCTCCTTTTCATTAACCCCTTTAAATTTTCCGAGCCAGCCCCTTCTCTATTATAACCCTATTATATCACAGACTGTTCCCCTTTCCCCCTATAAAATAACCCTATATATTACAGAGTCACAGCTTCTCACCCACTATTTCATATACCCCAATATATCACAGAGCCAAGCTTCCTCTCCCTCTATTCATATAACCCAATAATAACACAGATCACAAACTACTCTCCTCTAAACATATAACCCCTATATATCACAGAGTCTCATCTTCATCTCCTCTATCATATAACCCAATATATCACAGAGCTCGCTCCTCTCCCCTTTATCATATAACCCCATATATCACAGAGCTCAGCTCCTCTCCTCTAACTCTGCACTCTCTATCATGCAAACCCTATATTACTCACAGAGCTCCTCTCCTCTAAACATATTAACCCCTATATAACACACAGAGCACAGCTCCTCACCTATATCATAAAACCACTATAATATCACAGAGTCCTCAGCTTCTCTCCACAATCATATAACCCAAAACTTATCACAGAGGCTCCCTCCTCAAACAAAATAACCCTATATATCACAGAGCTCAGCTCCTCTCCCCTATCATTTAAAACCTATATATTACATGAGCTCCTCACCTCTAAATTATAAAACTCATATAACACCTATATAATCACGAGAGCCAACTTCTCTCCTCTATCATATAACCCTAAATAATGAATAAATTCACAAGCTCAACATCTCTCCCTCTAACATCAAAACTCTAATAAAAAACTATAAATCAAAAAAATAAAAAAACCCCGCACAACCACGCAACCACCCCACACCCAAAAAAAAAAACCCCCACCACCAAAAAAGAACCACCCGCCCCCCCCCCCCCCCCCCGCCCGCCCCCCTGCCCCCCCCACCTCCCAACCACCCCCCCGCACCCCCCACCTCCCCCCATCCGGCCCCCGACCCACCCGACCCCCCCCCTACCACTCCTCCACCACAACTCCGCCTCCAGCTACCCCCCCCACCCCGCCAGCCGCACCCCCCTCACGCGGCGACCCGCCCCTGCCCCCGCCCCCCACCACCCCACCCACCCCCCCCCCCCTCCGATTTCCTACAAAACCTCCGCAACACGCCCCCCCACGCCCATCCCTAACCCCCCCGCCCAAACCTTCTACCCCGCCCCCCACCTCCCCAGCCCTCCCTACCCCCCAACCACCCCAGATCGACACGCTTGCTTCCCCGCAACACCCCCGTCCCCCACTTCCATCTTACCCCTACCTCCCCCCCCACACCCCCCACCCGCCTATACCAGCACTCTCCTCTCTCCCCACCGCTTCACCCCCCCCCGCCTCCTACCCAACCACACCTACCACCCCCCCCCCACCATAACAACCCCCACCCAGCTTTCACCCCCACCCCCCCCCCCCCAAGCCGCGCCCCCCCGACACCCACTACCCCCCACCCCGCTCCCTCCACCCCTACCCCCCCCCCGCGTCCAACACTACACCCTGTCCACCACCACCGCAAGCCGTCACCCCTCGACACACCCCACAAAAGCCACCCCCCCCCCGCGTCCCTGGAACCGCCACTCACCTCCATCCACACCAAACACCACACCCCGGACAACACCACCCCGCTCACCTCATCACACCCACACCAAACACACAAAACCACACACAAGCCCTACACCACACACAACCCTTTAAAATTACAGAGCACAGCATCTCCTCCTCTAACATATAACCCTATAATTCACAGAGCCTCAACTTCTCCACCACAAACCTATAAGCTCTAAATAAATCACAGAGCTCCAGCTGCTCTCCAACTAAATCAAATAACCACAATTAACTATCACAGAGCTCGACAGTCTCCTCTCCTGCCTCTATCATATAACCCAAGACCTGGACTATATCACAGAGCTCAGCTCCTCTCCTCTATCCATAATAACACCCAACAAAATCACAGAGCTCAGCTTCTCTCCTCTATATCAAATAACCCTATATATCACAGAGGCCAACTCCTCCTCTAACATATAACCCTATAATAACCAGAGCTCAGCTCCTCTCTCTCTTATCATATAACACTACCGTAGCACAGACACAGCCAACACCCCGCCCCCTACACTGCGGTAGCCAATATATAAACTCAGAGCAACTACCACCCTCTACTCTCCTCCTCTATCCATATAAACCCTACTAAAACACAGATCACATCTGCTCACACCCTCTATCACATTTTCTGCTCGCGCAGTTGTGTGAAATTCTAACAATAGGGCAGCCATACCCCCACCAGGGAACAAACTACCCAACACCGCCTGACAGGTTCACTTTTAAAGAATCTATAACAATGCCCAATGTAACCCGGTAAAGTATAGAATAAAAAAACAAACATCAGAGGCTGGGTCCCAAAAAAACCCCCCCAACTTTAAAAACCCCCCCCACCCCCCCCCACCCACCAAAAAAAAAAAAACCCCCCCCACCCCCCCCCCCCCCTTCCCCCCCAAAACAAACCCCCCCCCCCCCCCCCCTTTTCCCCCCAAAAAAAAACCCCCCCCCCCCCCTTAAAACCCCAAAAAACCCCAAAAAACCCCCCCCCCAACACACCAAACCCCCCCCCCCCCCCCAAAAAAAAACCCCAAAAACCCAAACCCCCCCCCTTTAAAATTAAAAAAAAACCCCCCCCTTTTTTTTTTTTAAAAAACCCCCCCCCAAAATTAAAAAAAACCCCCAAAACCCCCCCCCCCCCTTTTTTTAAAAACCCCATTTAAAAGGCCCCTCCTCTCCTTTAAAAAAAAAAGGGAAATTTTTAAAAAATTTCCCCCCAAAAAAAAACCCCCCCCCCCTTTTAATTTTCCCCCCAAAAATCAAAAACCCAATTTTTAAAAAACCCCCCAAAAAAAAAACCCCCCCTTTTTTTTAAAAAAAATTAAAAACCCCCCCCCAAAAAACCCCCCCCACCGGGGGGCCTTTTTCCCCCAAAAACCCCCCCTTTTCCCCCCCCTTTTTTTTTAAAAAAAAAAAAATCACCGGGTCAACCCCCCTTTAAAAATTTTTCCCCAAATTTGGGAAATTTTTCCCCCCCCCTAAACCCCCCCAAAAAAAAAACCCCCCCGGGGCCCCCCTTTTTTTTTCAAAAAAACCCCCCGGGGGAAAAAAAAAAAAAAAAACCAAGGGGGTTTTTTAAAAAAAAAATTAAAAAAAAAGGGGGGAAAAAACAGGATTTTTTTTTCCAAAATTTTCCCCGGAAAAAAACCCCCGGGGAAAACCCAAAAGGGGGGGGAAAAATTCCCAAAAAAAAAAATTGACCCTTTTCCCCTTTTAAAGGGTTAAGGGGGCCCCCTTTTTTTTAAAAAATTTTAAAAAAGGGGGGGTTTTTTTCCCCCAAAAAAAAAACCCCGGCAAAATATTTAAAAAATAAACCCCAACCCCGGCCCCCCCGCCCCCCCCTCCCCAAAAAGGGTTTTCCCCCCCCCCAAAGCCCAAACCCCAAAAAAAAAAACCCCCCCCCGGGGGGGGGGAAAAAAACCCCCCGGGGTTTTTTGGAAAGGGTTTTTGGGTTTTTTTAAAAAAAAAAATTTTTCCCAAATTTTTTTTTTCCCCCCCAAAAAAAAATTTTTTTAAAATTAAATTTAAAAATTTTTTGGGGAAAAAAAAAAAAAAAATTTTTTATTCCCCCCCCCCCTTTTTTTTCCCCCCCCCCCCCCCCCGCCCCCCCCCCAAAAAAACCCCCAGCCCCCACCCCCCCCCCCTTTTCCCCCCCCCCCCCCCCCCCCCCCCAAAGGCCCCCCAAAAAATTTTAAAAAAAAAAAATTTTTTTTTCCCCCCCCCCCCCCCCCTTCCCCAAAAACCCCCCAAAAAAAGGGGCCCCCCCCCCCCAAAAAAAACCCCCCCCCCCCCCCCCCCCCCCTTTTTAAAAAAACCCCCCTTTTTTCCCCCCCCTTTAAAAAAATTTAAAAATAAAAAAAAATTGGAACCCTTTTAAAACCCCCCAAAAAAAAACTCCAAAAATTTTTTTTTTTTAAAAAAAGGGGTTTTTTTCCCCCCCAAAAAAAAAAATTTTTTTTGGGGGGGGAAAAAAAATTAAAATTTTTTTTTAAAAAAAGGGGGGGGGCCCCAAAAAAATTTAAAAAAAAAGGGAAAAAAAATTTCCCCCCCCCCGGGGGTTTTTTTTTTTGGGGGTTAAACCCCCAAAAAAAACCTCCAAAAAAATTAAACCGGGGAAAAAAAAATTTTTAAAACCCAAAAAAAATTTTTAAAATTTTTTTTGTTTTGGGAAAAAAAATTTTTTAAAAAAACCCCCCCCCCCCCCCCCAAAAAAAGGACACACCAAAAAAAAACCCCCCCCCCCCCCAAAAAAAAAAAAAATTTTTTTAAAAAACCCTTTTTTTTTTTTTAAATTTTTTTTTAAAAAAAACCCCCCCCCCCCCCAAACCCTTTTTTTTCTTAAACCCACCGCCACCTTAAGGTTAGCCCCGCCCACCACAACTGACAAACCTATTACTTTGAATAGGCAGAAACAGGTGAATAACTGTCAGTGGGTGGAGCTAGCCTTTGGTGGGCGGAGCTAACACATACTCATGAATAAGATTTGAGGGATAAATGCTCTAAAACTTACAGAATAAGGGACACAGCACTGGGAACAGCAGGTCTGACACTGGCTTGGGCTGTCCTCAGCAAGGGGGGCATAACCTATGTGATAGGGGCCCTTTAAGCAGAACTGTGTCAGAAGTAAATTCTCTTTAAAATGGTTTTAACCCTTTAACACCCCCAAAGAAATAAATATTACTCTTCATTTTTCTCCTCCTCGCCTTCCAAAAGCCATAACGTTTTTATTTTTCCACCTACATAGACCTATGAGGGCTTTTATTTTGCGGGACAAGTTGTACTTTCCAGTGGTGTTATTCATATTACCATAGAATATACATGTACTGGGAAACTGCAAAAAAAATTCTAAGTGGGGCAAAATATGAAAAAAAAATTTACTTGCGCCAGGTTTGCGGGAGTTTTGTTGTTTTGTTTTTGTAACACTCAACTCAATTCAGTAAAAATGATGTGCTATCTGTATTCTACAGGTTGATACGCATCCGGCAATACCAAACATGTAGGGTTTCCGTTATGTTTTGGTGCCGTAAAAAAATTCTAAACATTTTGGATATTTGAAATTTGTCCCGCGGCGCCGTTTTGTGCGACCAATAACTTTTTTGTACTAGCACCTACGGACGTCAGTGAGGGGGCATTTTTTGCGGGCTGAAGTGCACTTTTTATTGCTAACCGTTTGGAACGCATGCGACTTTTTTGATCACTTTTATTCCAATTTTTATAGGACATGAAATGACCAAAAAACGAAATTTTGGCATTTGGAATTTTTTTTCTTCTCCGGTGTTCAGCGTACGGGATAAATGATGTTATATTTAAATAGATCTGACTTTTTGGGACGCGGTGATACCAAATATGTGTAACTTTTTTATTATTTAATTTTTTTTATTGGTAAAATGGCGAAAGGCGCTTGATTTGAAATTAAAATACTTTTTAATTTTTTATTATAGTTGGATTATTGTGAAATGAACGTTCTAATAAGAGGTATTGTCAAAACCTCGTTTTAACCCATATTCCAAATCCCGCACAGTGCTGCAGTAAAAACAGTACGTCTGTCACCAATTATTAGAAGAGGCTGAAGGAGTCCCATCACCGTACCTCTTTGGGAACCTGCAAAACAGAAATACAAATTTCAGAATATTCATATCACACTGATTAAAAGGGTTTTCCATGACTTTTAAAAACCTCCCCCTCACCTTCCTCTGTACTACAATTACCACCATTTCAACCAATTGCCAGAGATCCAGTGTCTCCTCCATCCAGTCCTCAACTGCTGACATCACGTTCATGGATCGCATGATGCTGCAGCCAATCACTGACCTCACTGATGATGTCACGTTCATGGGTCACATGATGCTGCAGCCAATCACTGACCTCATTGATGATGTCATGTTCATGGGTCACATGATGCTGCAGCCAATCACTGACCTCACTGATGTCACGTTCATGGGTCACATGATGCTGCAGCCAATCACTGACCTCACTGATGACATCACGTTCATGGGTCACATGATGCTGCAGAGAATCACTGTCCTCACTGATGACATCACGTTCACGGATCACATGATGCTGCAGCCAATCACTGACCTCACTGATGGAGTCACGTTCATGGATCACATGATGCTGCAGCCAATCACCGACCTCACTGATGACATCACGTTCATGGATCACATGATGCTTCAGCCAATCACTGACCTCACTGATGACATCACAATCATGGATCACATGATGCTGCAGCCAATCACTGCAGTCCCTTATGGAGTCACGTTCATGGATCACATGATGCTGCAGCCAATCACTGACCTCACTGATGGAGTCACGTTCATGGATCACATGATGCTGCAGCCAATCACTGTCCTCACTGATGGAGTCACGTTCATGGATCATTGACTGCTGCAGGCCAAGCACTGTCACTCACTGATGGATAACATGTTCATGGGATCCAGGGATGCTGCGCCATCACTGACCTCAGATGGAGTCATGTTCATGGTTCACATGATTCTGCATGCAATCACTGTTCTCATTGATGATGTCACGTCCATGGATCACATGATGCTGCAGCCAATCACTGATCTCATTGATGATGTCATGTCCATGGATCACGTGATGCTGCAGCCAATCACTGATCTCATGACGACATCACGTTCATGGATCACATGATGGCTGCAGCAATCACTGACATCATGATGACATCACGTTCATGGATCACATGATGCTGCAGCCAATCCCTGACCTCTGTGGTCACATGGTGTACATGGAGGAATGTGACTGCTGAGGCCAGAGATTGGCTGCAGCATCATGTGATCCATGAACGTGATGTCATCAGTGTGGGACCTAGTGGGAACACTGGCCCTCTGGCAGCGCTGGAGCGGTGGTGATGGAAGATGTAAATATGGGTTAATATTCTACTTTAGCACAGTGGGAGGTGGTGGGGAGGTTTTTAAAAGTCTTGGGAAACCCCTGAAACATTGTTTAAAAGGGTTGCCTCACCACTTTGTTTCAAAGAGCCAAAGCAACCTCAGATTCATGTTTCCTGTCTCTACCTGGTCAGGTTGTGGGTGGTTCTATAGCAGTGATTAACATATCGGCTCTGTATTAACAGCTCTTCTATTTGCACTTACACGAGAGCAGGAGATGTTATCTCTAGTCCAGAAAGCCTTAGAGCTCAAAGTAAACAAGAAATCAATCTATTTTGTTTGTTAGAGATAGCACACTCTGTTCTTAAACTGCCGGCAGTCCGACCTGTGGTGACGTCACTCCCTGCTCTCCCGTCACTCTCCCTGTGTGCACTTATCTTCTTAACAAAGCAAAAAAAACAAAGCAATATATTTGGAAAAAGTCTTCAATTATCGTTTCCTGCATGTTGAAAGCTAATCATTGTAGTGAGACAGCCCCTTTAAATGCATCTCATGATCAATTGTTTGTTCTGAGTCGGGGCAGTAAGATACCCACAAAGGAATAAACTAGGGGCACCCACTATATAGCTCCCAAAAATAGATTTATGTATCCATCTGAAAAGGATTCTTGAAAAGAGAATGGTGAGCTGTTGTCTCTCAGCCAATCACAGTTGCTTACAGCATAACAGGTGATTCACATAGGCTGAAGCACCAGGACAACAGACAGGAGCTAACAATGCTCCGCCCAATTGTCCTTTTCAGTTGAATGATAGAAACAGTATACTATCCTACAGCCAGAGATCTTAGCCAACATTCATTTTCCCATTCCTATAAATACATATGAATGTAAATGTGCCAGCTCCTGCTTACCTTGTATAAGACATAGCCGATAGTCAGCAAATCCTCTCCTAATTTTTTCTGTCGCCTCCGATTCTTCTGCATTAGTCCCACAATCACTGTACAACAAGGATCATGTGAGGGTCCGTCGTGGTCATCATCTGGTTCTTCCAGCTTGATCCGGAACTGAGGGTTTGTCCAAAATGTTGCTATATTTAAAAAAAAAAAAAAATATTTAGAAATTATTAAAAAGATGAAAAATTAAAAGGTATAATATATGACCAATTTACACGCACATTTCAATTACGTTGATGGCTGAGTTATTGTGTATATACATAATATTGCTTAACTTGAGTTACATCCTATAGTATACTCCAGAGCTGCACTCACTATGCTGCTGGTGGATTCACTGTGTACATACATTACTTATCCTCTACTGATCCTGAGTTACATCCTGTATTATACTCCAGAGCGCTATTCACTATTCTGCTGTGCAGTCCCTGTGTACATACATTACATTACTTATCCTGTAGTGATGCCGAGTTACATCCTTTATTTTCCTCAAGTGTTGCGATCACTATCTGCTTGTGCAGTCACTGTACATACATTACTTATCCTGCTACTGATCCTGAGTTACATCCTGTATTGTCTCCAGAGTGACTCACTATTCTGCTTGTGCAGTCACTGTACATACACTGTATCCTGTACTGATCCTGAGTTACATCCTGTATTATCCTCCAGAGCTGCGCTCACTATTCTGCTGGTGCAGTCACTGTGTACATACATTACTTATCCTGTACTGATCCTGGTTACATCCTGTATTACCTCCAGAGCTGCGCTCACTATTCTGCTGGTGCAGTCACTGTGTAGATTACATTACTTATCCTGTACTGATCCTGAGTTACATCCTGTATTATACTCCAGAGCTGCACTCACTATTCAGCTGGTGCAGTCACTGTGTACATACATTACTTATCCTGTACTGATCCTGAGTTACATCCTGTATTATACTCCAGAGCTGCACTCACTATTCTGCTGGTGAGGTCACTGTGTACAAACATTACTTATCCTGTACTGATCATGAGTTACACCCTGTATTATCCTCCAGAGCTGCACTCACTATTCTGCTGATGCAGTCACTGTGTACATACATTACTTATCCTGTACTGATCCTGAGTTACATCCTGTATTATACTCCAGAGCTGCGCTCACTATTCTGCTGGTGCAGTCACTGTCCAAACATAACTGATCCTGTAATGTTCATGAGTTAAAACCTGTATTTAACTCCAGAGCTGCACTCACTATTCTGCTGGTGCAGTCACTGTGTACATACATTACTTATCCTGTACTGATCCTGAGTTACATCCTGTATTATACCCCCGAGCTGCGCTCACTATTCTGCTGGTGCAGTCACTTCCTGTACTGATCCTGAGTTACATCCTGTATTATACTCCAGAGCTGCACTCACTATTCGGCTGGTGCAGTCACTGTGTACATACATTACTTATCCTGTACTGATCCTGAGTTACATCCTGTATTATACTCCAGAGCTGCGCTCACTATTCTGCTGGTGCAGTCACTGTACATACATGACTTATCCTGTACTGATCCTGAGTTACATCCTGTATTATCCTCCAGAACTGAACCCTAGGTTCTCACTTTTCCTACCTTTATAGAAAAATCCAAACTTCCAAAATGAAAGCGCACATGGACGCTTCTGTGAATGGCACTTGGTGGGCGGCGATACACACCATCGCTTTTCTTATCAACTTAACCTCTAGACGTTCACTAAAAACAAACACTAGGTCCTAGATCCTTACTACCTTCAAGCTTATAGCTACATCCACACAGTAATCAGACAACTGGGAGAAAAGGACAGGGATGAACCCCTTCTGCACCTAACTCCTTCACAACAGTCAAAACGCCAAATTACCCGTTTTTATAACCTGTAATGATTCCCCATAGACTATTTATTGATTTATTCGGGCATTACTTACTGGTCTGATATTGGGCCTTATGTAAGAAAACTGTCTAGCAGTAAGACTGTCTTTGTTGCCCATAGCAACCAATCAGAGCTCATAACAACCAATCAGAGATCATAGCAACCAATCAGAGCCCATAGCAACCAATCAGACCTCATAGAAACCAATAAGAGCTCATAGCAACCAATCAGAGCTCATGGCCAACAATCAGAGCTCACAGCAACCAGAGCCCATAGCAACCATTCACAGCTCATAGCAACCAATCAGAGCCCATGGCCAACAATCAGAGCTCAAAGCAACAAGAGCCCAAAGTAAATAAACAGAGCCCATAGCAACCAATCACAGCTCATAAAAACCAATCAGAGCCGATTGCGACCAATCAGAGCCCATAGGAACCAATAAGAGCCCATAGCAACCAATCAGAGACGATAGCGACCAATCAGAGCCCATGGCCAACAATCAGAGCTCACAGCAACAAGAGCCCATAGCAACCATTCGCAGCTCATAGCAACCAATCACAGCTCATAGTAACCAAACAGAGCCGATGGCGATCAATCAGAGCCCATAGCAACCAATCAAAGCCCATAGCAACCACAGCCCATAGCAACCAGAACTCATAGCAACGAACCAGAGCCCATAGCAACCAATCAAAGCCCATAGCAACCAATCAGAGCTCAGCTTTTAGCTTTCCAGAGCAGTATATGAGATAAAAGCTGAGATCTGATTGGTTACTATGGGCTTTGATTGGTTGCTATGGGCTCTGATTGGTTGCTATGGGCTCTGATTGGTTGCTATGGGCTTTGATTGGTTGCTATGGGCTCTGATTGGTTTCTATGGGCAACAAAGATAGTCTTACTGCCAGACAGTTTTCGTACATAAGGCCCAGATTTACTCATTACGTCCCTGATCTAAATATCTCTTACCAGCTTTTTATGCCTCACAGTTTAGCTGAACTCCTATAATGCAGGGTGGACGGTTAGTTTGATCTACATTGGATCAGGTGATGTATAGACAACACTTCCTAGAAGCAGATGATGCTGGGAGATTTCAGCTCTGAAGCCTGCAGCATTGCGAATGGAGCTGTCAATCCAATTTTACTTGGAGGAAGCCTAAGTGTGCTGAGACCACAGCAGGCTGTATTACCTGTAGTTCATATATTACCTGGGTAATTCTGACAGCCCCCCGCTGTAGACCCCCGGATCCAGCTGCCATTGAATAGATTTGTATTCCATTTAAACTGCTCATTACTTGTCAAGGTGTCGGGTGTTAGGTTACAGATCTCCAGCCGAGAATATTCCTTTACCCAGTCTGTATACGCCATCCTGCAACCAAAACATTACAGAATCACACAAAGATCCACAGGAAATCCCAACACACACACAGTATCTTTCAAATGTGTGGCACAGGGTTGCCTTGTGAGGGGGCCCCTGGATGGTGGTGTCAGTTCTATGGCCCCTCCAGCAGCTGTGGGTGCAGTCAGCACGTGGGGCCCCTGGATGGTGGTGTTGGTTCTATGGCCCCTCCAGCAGCTGTGGGTGCAGTCAGCATGTGGGGCCCCTGGACGGTGGTGTTGGCTCTATGGCCCCTCCAGCAGCTGTGGGTGCAGTCAACATGTGTGGGGCCCCTGGATGGTGGTGGTGGCTCTATGGCCCCTCCAGCAGCTGGGGGGTGCATTTCAGCACGTGGGGCCCCTGGATGGTGGTGTTGGTTCTATGGCCCCTCCAGAAGCTGTGGGTGCAGTCAGCATGTTGGGGCCCCGGGATGGTGGTGTTGGCTCTATGGCTCCTCCAGCAGGTGTGGGTGCAGTCGCATGGGGGCCCCTGGATGGTAGTTCGCTTTAGGGCCCCTCCAGCAGCTGTGGGTGGGTTGGGGCAGTTGCATGTGGGGCCCCTGGATGGTGGTGTTTGCCTCTTGGCTCCTCCAGAGATATGGGGGCAGGTCAGGGGGGCCCCTGGATGGTGGTGTTGGCTCTATGGCCCCCCAGCAGCTGTGGTGCATCAGCATGTGGGGCCCCCTGGATGGTGTGTCAGCTCTATGGCCCTCCAAGCTGGGGGATGCAGTTAGTTTCAGATCCCTGTGGCAACCCTACTGGGACTTTTGAGTCTCCCCCCTCCAGCTGCTTCCGTACAGCAAAAAACGGTGACTCTAGTGAAAATCCCCGGCATAAAATGTGACCACGTACCAGAACCCTATTGAGTCACTCTCCGCCTGTCTAGCTGCTGTCCAGGTGTCACTTTCCGATTACTCTGGATAATAGTTGCTGGTCATAATAATGTGACAACCTACCAGGACCTTATTGAGTCACTCCCCACCTGTCTAGTTGCTGTCTGGGCTGGGCACTGCCAGCCTGAGCCTACAAGACTAATGTATAATGTCTGTACTTATACCCTCTAAATTGTAAAGTGCTGTGGAATATGTTGGTGCTATATAAATAAAGATTATTATTACAAGAATATTTGGCAGGGCAGGGAGCCTTTGGCTCCATTCTCCACCTTGGTTTTTAACGTTTTTACGTCCTAAAAACACACAGTTAAATAAGCAAAGCCAACCAAGGGATCCAGGGTAAGTTTTTTGTATACCTGGGACATACATACACCACCTGGGGACCCCATACTTGTGGGGCCCCCGGGCAACTGCCTAGTGTGCCCAATGGAATAGATGGCCTGGTATTACCACCTCAGACCACAATTTATCTTATTGTTCTTACCAAAATTCTCCATCGTCTGCCTTCTTGTCCAGGGCTTCCCTTTGTTTCGGATCAATGTCATTCCACTCTGGGGCACTAGAACAGACAAAAGCAACGATGTAAGGCAACATCACTAAACACTGAGCCACCATCAGTCCATCGTTTCTCTGGGAGATAAGCGCCACAGGAGATATTTGACAGTTTTTTCCCCCCATATAACCCTATATATCACAGAGCTCAGCTCCTCCCCTTTAATCATAAACCCTATATATCACAGAGCTCAGCTTCTCCCCTCTATCATATAACCCTATATATCAAGAGCCAGCTCCTCTCCTCTATCATATAACCCTATATATCACAGAGCTCAGCTCCTCTCTTATATTATAACCCTATAAAATCACAGAGCTCACTCCTCCTCTATCATTTTAACCCTATATATCAAGAGCTCGCTTCCTCTCCATCATATAACCCTTATATCAAGAGCTCATTCTCTCCCCCTATCTTTAAAAAACCCTATATATCCAGAGATCAGTTTCTCCCCTCTATCATATAACCCTATATATCAGAGCTCAGCTTCTCTCCTCTATCATATAACCCTATATAACACAGAGCTCAGCTTCTCTCCTCTATCCTATAACCCTATATATCACAGAGCTCAGCTCCCTCTATCATATAACCCTATATATCACAGAGCTCAGCTTCTCTCCTCTATCCTATAACCTATATATCACAGAGCTCAGCTTCTCTCCTCTATCATAACCCATATATCACAGAGCTAGCTTCTTCCTCTATCAATAAACCCTTATATAACACAGAGCTCAGTTTTCTCTCCTCTATCCATAACCTTTCAAAGCCAGCTTCCTCCTCTATCCTAATAAACCTATATAATTAAATTCGAGGGTTCTTTCCCTATCTTTAATTATTTAAAGTAAAGCAAAAACATTGATACTGCATTGAGGAGATGTAACTGTACATGCGCTCATCTGCCAGCTATGTATTTGTTGTGACCATGAGACTGCTTTCACATGTTGCGTTTTTGATGCGTCATTTAACTGAATAAGAAATGCAAGCAACTAAAAACCGCATGTTTTTTTTTATTACCCCTCCCCGCAAATGGACGCACTGGACGTTGAGCGGGCTCTCAAGCAGGACCCACATGATCGCGACATGGACCAGCTGTATATTACAGCTAAACCCATGCTGCATGACCCGCGGTTGATTAACCCCTTAGCTGCGGTGATCTATCCCGACCGCTGCAGCTAAGGGGAAGACAGAAGGAGGGAGCTCCCCCTGTCTTCCCTACAGCACCCGTGGCATGACTGCCGCAGATGTCTGCTTACCTGACAGCCCAGAAGATTTCCAATAGCTTCCGGGCTGTCTGTGACGTCACCAGGCCTGGCAGTGCCCTGTGGGCATGGACGGCTATGGTGACACTTGCCATAGAGACCAGTACATAGTAGTTATGCTTTGTACTGATCTCTATTGTATCAGTGATCTGAGGATCATTGATACAAGTCCCCAGTGAGGAAAAGTAAAAGTAAAAAAAAAAAGTGAAACATAACAACACAAAGAATAACATAAAACATGTACACCACCCTTTTCCCCTTTACAAACGCCAATCGACCCAAAAAAGATAAAAAATAAATATAGTTCCCATATTTGGTATTGCCCGTGGTTTAAAAACCTACCCTTAAATCTGCATGTTCCCCTTTCAAAGTGAACGCGCAAAAAAAAAAAAAAAAAAACAATAAAAGGGATTGCGATTTTGTTACCCCGCAGATAAAAAAATAAATAAAAAGCAATCAAAAACTATATAGGGCACCAATTAAAACAAATTTACCTCAAAAAAAAAAGCCCTAGCACGGCTCTGTATACAAAAAATAAAAAATTTATGGCATCGAAGACAGCGAAGCTAAATATTGTTTTCACAATAAAAAAAACTTTTTTTTTAAAGGCTTCAACACCAAAAAAACTAAACTTTTTAAACCGTAAACATAAGACCCCAGAGTAAACCACTTGTCCCAATTTTCTGCACAGTGAGCCTGTTAAAAAAAAATAAAAAAACCAAGGGTTGCAGATTTCTTCATCCCGCCTTCCAAAAAACGGATTTTAAAAAGGGGTAAAAAAAAACTCAATGCCAAAATGATACCCAAAAAAACTTTAAATCACCCGCAAAAAAAAAAGCCCCTACACAGCTCCGTACACAGAAAAATAAAAAAACTATGGCTCCAAACTAAGGCGATGCAAAAACGTGTTTTCCTTTTTGAATAAAAGTTTTTTTATGTGTAAAAGCATTAAAACTAAAAAAATATACAAATTTTGGGATCCCTGTAACGTATCAAAACCCGCTGAGTTGCTAGCTTCTGGGGACCCCTGAAAAAAAAAAAAAAAACCTTCCGGGGTTTCTGTTTTTTTTTAAAAAAGCCCACAAATACCTTAAAAAAAAGTGATCAAAGAAAAGATTGAACCCCATAATTGTACTAATAAAAAAAGTCAAATCATTTCCCCAAAAAAAACAACCCATAATCACCCGTTTAAAAGGAAAAATAATAAAATTATGCTGTCAGGTAGGGCAAAATAAAAAACAAATTTTATAAAAACATTTTCTATTGTGTAAAAGTAATAAAACATAAAAAACTAATAAAATTTATATCACTGCAATTGTACCGACCCCCATAGTAAAGTTATCCAGTCATTTACACCGCACGGCAAATGCAGTAAAACTGAAGCCCAAAAAACAATAACAGAACTGCATTTGTCCTCCCCATTTTTATGGACCAATGCTATAAAAAAAAAAACTATGGAACACCTGTGCACCCAAAATACACAATACCCCCCTAGATGAGATCCCTGAGGAGTATTGAATCAAAAATGGGGCGACTTCTGGAAGGTTTCACCTGTTCTGGTACTTGGGGGCTTTGCAAATGCAACATAGCCCCACCAATATCTGCGTTCCAAAAGCGAAATAGCGTTCCTTCCCTTGTATGCCCTGCCATGCACCCAAACAGCAGTTTACACCCAATTTGGAATAAATTGCGTAACAAAATTTGGGGTGCTTCTTTTCAAGGATTCCTTATAAAAAAAAATGAAACATTTTCAGCTAAAATTGATGATTATTGGAAAACATTAAATTTTTACCACTAAAAAAATGTGTCAAACACCAGTGGGGTCGATATACTGACTGCAACCCTGGATATATTCCTTAAGGGGTGTAGTTTCCAATATGGGGTCTTTTTAGGGGAGTTTATTAAGTTTTAGCACCTCAGGGTGTCCGCAAACCTGAAACGGCGCCTAAATAAAATTGTAATAAAAATGAGACCCTAGAGTCTGTTAGGTGCTCCTCCTATTCTGGGGCTTTTGGTTGAGCCAAATAGTGCTCTAGGGCCACCTATGGGTATCGCTAAAAATGTCAGAATCTGGGCAATCAATATTGAGTTTCATTTCTCCGGTCACATCTATTGTGTTCCAGTAGCAAATGGATAAAACTGAAAATCTGCAAAGAAAAGTGACATTTTTAAATTTCACCTCCACTCTGCTTCAATTTCTGTGAAATACCTAATGGGTTAACAGATTTCTAAAACATGATTTTAAAGGCCATGTTCACACGGCTTAACTGCGGGGCGTAATTCCGCCCCGCAATTACGCCGTGTGGGCGGGGGGGCGGGGGGCGGGGGAGGGAAGCGGGGGGCCGGCACTTCGCCGGCCCGTGACAGTCATTGCTAGCGGCGCGTATACGCCTAGAAAGTGAAACCTGTCATTTTCTCCCCCCTCGGCGTATTTGCCGAGCAGGGAGAGGAGACGTAATGCATAGTTTTCTATGAGAAATGTGCATTACCCTAGTTACTGGGAGGATTCAAACCCGTAATTGGCGCACTTCGGCGCGTAATTACGGACTGAATTGTGTCCCAGAATAAGCCGTGTGAACATGGCCAAATACTTTAAGGTGTATAGTTTCTTAGATGGAGTCATTTATGGGGGTATCTAACATACAGTCCCCTCAAAACAATGTCAGAACTGGACTGGTGCCTAAAAAAATCTATGTTGCAAATTTTCTTGAAAATGACTACTAAATTTCTAAGCACCCTAATGTCGTAAAAAAAAAACATTTATAAGATGATGCCAACCTGCAGTGGACATACGGTAGATGCTAGTTATAAGCTATTTTGAATGGAATACTTTCTTACACACAGAAATTTTTGAGGTTTGAAAATGGCAAATTTTTCAAATTTTTCACAAAATTTTGATATTTTTCACAAATAAACTAGGACTGTATGAACCAAAATTTCTTACTAACTTAAAGCACAATGTGTCACGAGAAAACAGTCTCTGAATCACATGGATAGGTAAAAGTGTCAAAAAGTTATTCCCACATAAAGTGTCACATGTCAGTTTGTCTAGCGGTAAGACTGTGTTGCCCATAGCAACCAATCTGAGCCCAAAGCAATCAATCAGAGCTCAGCTTTCATTTTACATAGTGCTCTGGAAAAATAAAAGCTGAGCTCTGATTGGTTGCTATGGGCTCTGGTTGCTTAATGGGCATCTGAGAGGGTCAGTCTCATTGTCTTGAGACATAAGGCCCATTTTTGCCGAGAGTGGACTGTTAATAGTGTATGAGTCATATGCTGTAGATGCTCATTCACTGTGACAGGTTCCGGTCATACCACTTCGTCATCCGGGATTTCTCACTCTGATCCGCTGCACTGTCGTCTTTTTTTTGTACAACACCGACAATAGAGAAAGTGGTAACTGTGATATACAATTATTATAGACTCCGTTAAGTCTACGTCGAGAAATTGACAATTGGTTAGAGAGAAGGTGAAACACATGCCAAGCTTTAACAGAGGTTTTAACATGAAGTAAATCGACATGGTCTGCTCGAGCCAAATGTAAAATATTTTCACAAGCTCATTTCATCATATTGTAAATTCTAGTACCCATTTTTGTTTAGCTGCGGGACTTAGTGATCCATAGATTGCAGAACCAGTTCGTCTCCAGGGCGATTGCGACCATAGACGGAGGCTCATCCATCTGGCCGCAACATGCTCCAGACATCAACCTCTGTTCTTCTAGGCAGCTATCTGTCAGCCCTATTCCCAGTACTACCTAGTAATCACAACATCACTGATAATGCAAGTATTTCAACCCCAAAGGTTGCTGTCATCTACTCCGTCCCTCTGTACTCCTGGGATTAATCCACACATCCATGTTGGCGAGTGTTCAACCCTAGGTGGCTGTCAGTCTACTGTCCACAGAGTCTTTCTGTACTCCTGCGCTAACGTAAGTCGACACATCGCAAGCTATACTGTATTGAGCAATGTAAGTGGCTTAACCAGGTGCTGACACTCTATACTGTCCTCTGTAATATTAGTAATTAGTCAATCAGTGCAAAAAAAATAAAAAAGAAACCTCAATTCAAAGTGTATGTGCGTTGACAAACAAAAAAATACTCATGTCTGGCTTTTGCAGGGAATTTGGACCTACGGACCCCCTAATGCTAAAAAGTCTGAAGTGTATCCAGTCAGCTACTTGTAGCTACTCATAGTCTTTACATAACAGACTTCGATTTGATAGAGGTGACACACAGTGCAGGAAAGGCATGGTGTGTCAAGGACTCCTAGGTCACTCGATATGCAGTTCAACAGAATTCATACACACCACCCTTCTGAACACACTGAAAGCTGATAAGAGAACACATATAAGGGCATGAATTGCCTTCGTAGTAAAAACCCTTTAAGTATGATCTGATCTGCATGGGGCCTTAAGGGGCCCCCCCCCACAAAAAAAACAAAAGGCGGATTGATTAATAGTTTTGAGCAAAAAGATTCAGTATACTTATTGGTATAAACTTATGCTCATCTTGGGTGTTTGGTTCCAGTAGGCGGGTCTAACATTAACAGAAAAAGCTATCCCTGTTATGCACACCGGATAGACCAGAGATTTGAGAATCACTGGTAGACTGCCCACTGGGACTTCTGAGCCAGCATGAGTAGGGGTTTAGATAAATAATAAACCAAAACTAGAGATACTGAAAATCTTTTTGGCATAAAATAATTATTGTGTGTTGAGCGAATTTTATCGACAAAGTGGAAAACGGCAAGGTTTTTATTGTGATCGAAATTTCCAGATAATGCGATAATTAGGTTTAATCTGAGATCATCTATTTAGATCTCGCCTTTTTCGGCGCTTCCTGTAATTTTGGCGGCCAGCAAATGTGATTACAGAATAGGAGCAGGGTGGATGTGTGTGTGCGACGTCATGACTGGGATGTGTTATGGTTGGATTGCTGGGAAAAAATCACATGACATCGTTTTACATAGACAGCGTTTCCTGTTTCAGCATCAGTGTCTCTCAGCGTCTCATAGGGATAGGGACATGGTCTGCTTGTGGCAAACAGCTCAGCGAAATTAGTCTTTTTGTGCACTGAGATACCTCTACTATTAGCTGTGATCCTTCAATATAGTTAGATTAGAGATTTGAAAATTTTATTGTTAGTTAGTAGTAGACTTTTTAAAGCCAGAATATACCACTGTAATTTCACGGGGGGGGGTGCGGTGGGAGCGGTGGGGGGGGGGGGGTGGGTCCCCGCGGGCGTAGCACATGACAAGCCTATCTATAAAGAACACTTGGAATAAAGTTCACCAAGACTTAGTGTTTGGACCATGTGTAGTGGAATATCTTTATTATTAAACAGTTTGCTATTGAAATATTTCCTGGATTTTGGGGCTAGCCTGACAACTTATATGGATACACATCATTTCTAGTACTGCAGGTCCTCTTTGTAGCATGCAAACTCCACTTTTTATTATCAGTATACATTTAGATAGCGTGTTCATTTTCAATTTTTACCCATTACACCTGTGGACTGTGATATATCCACTTGCACTTAAATTACAAACCAAGCAATCTTGTAGTCAGCTCAGGTTGTTTGTTGCCAAAAACTACCGTGTTCGTACGAAATAACTTTACAGTTACGTGTTTTTTGGACTTTTGCGGCACCACATTGTTCATTGACGCAGCATCTACGTAAATCTTAAACGGCAATTCTATATTCACCACGGTGAATGAATGGTGCAAAAATAAGATTATTATAGCAAACATAACAGTTGACGTTTGTGGACCTTTTGCGCACCCAGCCACTGTTCATGTGAGGCAGCATCTACGTATACATTTAAACAGCAATTCTTTTATTCACCCAGAGGTGATTGAAAGGTGCAAAAAATACTGTTTATTATATTCAAAAAACATAACAGTTACGTGTTTTTTGACTTTTGCGCACCTAGCACTGTTCAATTGACGCGCATTCGCATATCTTAAAACAGCAATTCTATAATTCACCTCTGCGTGACTTTGAAAGTGCAAAAATACTGTTATATATATCAATAAAAAAATAACAGTAGTGTTTTTTTCTTTTGCGCAACCCAGCACTGTTCATGACGCAGGCATCATAAGTAAAGTCTTAAAACAGAATTCTATATTCACCACAGGTTGAATTGAAAGGTGCAAAAAACTACAGTTTATTATATCAAAACATAACAGTTACGTGTTTTTTTGACTTTTGCGCACCCAGCACTGTTTCATTGACGCAGCATCTATCGTAAATCTTAAAAACAGCAATTCTATATTCACCAAAGGGTGAATTGAAAGGTGCAAAAAATACCGTTTATTATATCAAAACATAAACCCCCAGTTAGTGTTTTTGACTTTTGCGCACCTGCACTGTTCATTGACGCAGCATTTACGTAAATCTTAAGAACAGCAATTCTATATTCACCAACAGGTGAATTGAAAGGTGAAAAAAATACAGTTTATTATTTTCAAAAACATAACAGATATGTGTTTTTTGGACTTTTGCCCAGTACCAGATTTGTTGATAGACACCTTGCAGTTTTAATTTGATCCAGGCAATTTTGTTTCGATTAGAGGGATTTGAGAAATAGCCTGTGATTTGCCGTATTTTATTAGAGACTGTTCCAAAACTCTTCCTTACTTCTCAAATTTTTATATTTCTGAACATGGAGCGAAATTGCAGGTGGTAAGCGAGGAAGCGGGGGGTAGCACATGGAGGTAGAGAGGTTATGAGGGAGAAGGGCCTCCTTCCAGTGCTGGCGACAACACGGCATGCCAGGGATATTGTCAGTTGCTAGGACCGTCAGGCCTGTCATAGCTGGGTCAGGGGCCTGTGAATCTATGTAAAGAAAATCGTCGCCAATATGTCCTTCAGTGGTTAAGGCAACCTGCATTCTAGCAGTCTTACCTCCCGCGGTTCATCGGCTAGTCAACGGCCCAAATGTCGTCATCAGCTCATCAGCATCTGTCCAACATTGAAGCAGCCAAAATGTCAATCGTGTTCACCACCACTGTGGAATATCCATTTTCGGAAGACTCTTGAGGACAAAATGCTGGGTTTGGGGTCAGAAGCATGTTAAAAAGATCAACGAGGCCAAAAAGGATGATTTTCCCTTCTGCTCTGACGCCCAGTTATGATGCCATCAGAGGTGGGTGAAGGAAGCCGGTCAATCGGCAAAAAGCCGGGGTGGAATGCGGTCGGCAACGCCTTTGCAGTGCCTTGCTTGTAGCCCGCAGCATTCTGGATGCAGAAAGTCAGGACGACCAAGGTCACCTGTGTTGATGATGATGTTTGATGATGATTGACCATTGCAGATCCATTCTGGTCTTTTCCCGCAGAATTTGCTTTGGAGGCGCTTCATCAGTGGACGAGGAGGAAGACGATGGGGTTAGTGTCAATACGGGGTCCCGCCACAAAAAAGGAGAGAGGGCGGAGCAGAAGTACCAGCTGATATTGATTCCGCCAGACACGGTCAGCAAACCACAGCTCCTCGATTAATCGCCGGTCAAAAAGGTCCAGGACCTCTCAAGCTGGGCTTCTTTGGAGCAAGCCTCTGATTCATCCCGAGCGATGTCATATGCGCCTTTGCCGTAAACGCATAAGTAGAGGCAAGAAACGAACCATTGGTGGTTAACCACCACCAACATGTCTAGTCACATGAGCGAATGCTTGAGTTGATATGGAGGGTAAAACCACTTGGCCAAAAAAGGCCAGACCGGAAGCGGGCCTCCAACCACTGTCACACCCTCTGTCTCGCCCCTCCTCCTCCTCCCGCACCACCAAGCGTTCCTCAGTGCCCAGGTCTATCTCTAGAGTCATGATCAGGAGATCAGCCTCCGCTTCAGCCGCCAACCGTCGCCGAATAGTCAACAACCAGCACCACCAGAGACCCATCTACCACCTTCTCCTTCGCCAGTTTGATGACCTGCACGCCGTACAGCGGGGCCGTTCTAGCAGCAGCCTTCTGTCTTCCAGGTTTGGGAGAAGAAGAAACACTTTAACCCAACCATCCCAATAGCCAAAAGCCTGAATGTCGGACATTGCCAGGCTTTTGGCCTTGGAAATGTTTGCCTTTCCGTCTGGTGGACACAAGATGGGTTCCTCCGCCACGTCATGGCCCCTCGCTTGAGCCCCTAATACCAGATGCCGAGCAGGGCATTTCTGTGTACCACAGAAAGCAGTCCCTGCCTCGGCAGCAGTGTCATTTAAATTTCAGCGCGTTGTCTGCATCTGTGTCCTGGAAAACGGTCCAATCTCACCACCGGGACACAAGGACTAGTAAGCACGGCCAAGGCCGCTAATCTCTGTTTGACAGCTCCACTGGTTGAGGGGTGGGTGGATGATCTTGGGGGTGACGGAAGGCGTTCTCAGGCCTCGGCGCACGCTTCTTCAAAACCGAGGGATGGTCAGGGCTCTTTCCCATAGGTCTCGTGGTGGCATCACGTGCCCAGAGACCACCAGGCCGTGTGAAATTAATCTGCCTTGGAGACCCCTGTCCACACACAGTTCAGGAGCTGTGGAGGTCTAAGCCCCCACACGAGCCGTGGAATTATAGTCAGGGGAAATAGAATGACGTTGGATGACAGAGTGAGGCTGGCAGGATGACAAGAACCTTGTGGCCAGGCAAGGTGGTGACTTAATCTTTAGACTGTAGTCCTAAAAGTACGAGCATTGACCTGTCGCTTTAATATCGTTAAGGCATATACATCCATGACTGGCACATGTCATGAACCTTGACGTCCAGAAATTATCCTAAAGTAGTACCCAGGAGATTCTGTGACTGTCGGCAGATAATTGCTTCCTAGTTCTATAATAGACTCCCCCTTCTCTCCTGTAGATACTCCTTGCTTCGTACCCCGCCAGGTGCTTAGCATCGACCATCAACTGAGGGTCACTCCCGATATCTGTCCTAACAGACACCAATTGTACCCTACTTTCAACGGTCATTGTCCAACACACCCCACGCACTCCTTTCAATATTTCTCATCTCATCCATCCCGCTGAACGCTACTAATCTCCTATCCCAATTCCATGCCCGATTCCTCGCGCTTACCTTCCACTTTTATAATCCCCCCCCCTCTATATTCTTCCTTATCCTTCACATCCAACACGCCAATGTCCCCTAAATTCCGTCACATATATCCGTGTCCCCCCCCCATACCTCCTATTTCCCCATCTCCATAGCGCCTCCATCTCCAATATAGTTGTACACAACCTAACATTATCCCTCATACTATTACCCACATCCCCCCCCCCCATTACCCTCCGGCTTGTCCTTCTCTTTCCACACACACAAAACACACACAGCCGTAATAATGTAATAATCTGTCTAACCAACTCTAAAGCTTTCTGATGCGCTCCAATTAGAGGTAATGGCTCTACAGTCTATACCCACACTTCACTAACCATCGCTCACACGCTCAACACCCCCCTATACATCCATGTCCCCTTTTACCTCTCAATAGTACATGACTCCCTCGTCCCAAAATTATTAACAACAGTCCACCAATTCCCTTCATTATGTCTCTCGCAAAGACCCCTATCACCCCAACTATTAACCCCTGTCCCTCTTACCTACGCAGAGACAAACTTCAAGTGATAGACTACGCAATCTTCGTGATCTAACAATGACAATGCTTCGGTACAGAATCCCTCCCCACTGTCATGTTTCTCCAAAGCATATGTTATTTATGTCAAACCCTCTATATGTGTCCACATCACTACCACGAATCTACTCTCTAATACCTTTATTCTTTGTCTTATCGATCATCATTCCCCTCCTTCCTTCTGTTCCTCTCATTATCTAGCTTGTGTTAAGTTGTATCATAACTCTCCTCACACTATTCATAACTACCTATTGCACATGACCCTACTCTCATGTACTACACAACGTCACAAACAATGTTCTCTCCCGTAACATACCATATCAGTGACTTTCTATCACATACACCCTTACTCAAACATTTTCTTCCTCCTAATGAATCCCTATAAAACTCCCCCCCCCTCATTCCCCCCATTAATCTTGAATGTATAGACCCTCCCTCTGCTCTCTCTGCACTGTAGAACTAATCAAGACTCTCTAACTCACCTCACCATCTATATATATTACATCTTAATACTTTAACTACAATCACAAATCCCCAGTCAGTCATTATACAATTTCCACCATATGTCATCCCTCTTCCATCTTTCCTGAAAGTTTTTCCCTAATCCCACAATCACACCCCACCGCTATCTTAAAATGTTTCAATAACTACTCTTAATCTCCTCTCATCTCTCCCCTACCCTCTCTCTCCTCCCATCACACCACATTCTGCCCCACAATATCTTCATATCGTCATCTCACACTTCTATTCAATTGCCGTATCAAACAATACCCATATACTTGATTATAAGGAATCCCAGTTAAACTTGTTGCCAGCCTAACCTTCCTCCCCTCTAATCACATGTAACTCATACCCTATTATTATTTTCTTTCTTCAAAAACATTCCTCATATGTACCATAATCTACTCCCTTAGATCCAGAGTTAAAAGACTAGTGGTTCGGCTCTCTTTCCCATACTATTCTGTTAGCCCAACATATACCCCCACTCCTTAACACTGTGCCCCCAGCACGCTTGTCCAACTTCTCCAATGTCATGCATTGACCTAGAACTAATCCGGCACTCATAAATGTCTAGAGATATGTAATTAAATTTAAACCTAGAGACAGTAACATACGTGTACGCTAGATATCCATCACATAAGATTGTATTGTCTCGTATTATCGCCACATTTGTCTAGCTTGAACTTCTAGCTGATGTCATCATACAGGCAGAGAAGGAGAATAGAGGAGTGGTTGGTCTCGTTGGTGGCTGTTTGTTGTATCGGGCGACAGAGTGGCTAGGTTTGAAGCGTGTTGAGTGTGAATCCTTGCATTCATGATCGCTGGATCAGATAGGAATCATTAAGGAGCAGCTGAGGAACTGGGTTGGTGGGGTGGCGGAGGAGATCGGGAGGTGTGGTGGCGAGGAGACGAGGGTGTTTGTGTCGTGGTGGAGGCCGTCGTTCGGGTCTGGGTCTTTTTTGGCCAAGTGCTTCCTCCATTTCTGACTCAGGTCATTGACTGTGATTGTGACCTGTGCAGGAACATGTCTGGGTGGTGGTGGAACCACCTTAGGTTGCTTGCCTCATATTTATACTTATCGCGTTTTACGGCCAAAGGCGGCCATAGTGACATTCGGCTGGGTGAATCGAGGTGTGCTCCAGAAGAAGCGCACAGGCATGAGAGGTGACTGACCTTTTTGACGGCGATAAGCTGAGGAGCGTGTGGTTGGACGCTGTGTGAACGTGGCTAGGCGGAATTCAGTGATCAGTCGTGACTTGCTGCTTGGGGTAACCCAGACTCTCTCCTACTTTTTGTGGCGGACCCGTATTGGCCCTACATCCTGGCATCGTCTTGACGTCTCCTTACGCTTTTCCAGACTGATGAAAGCGCTCGCCAAGCGAAATTCTGCGGAGAAAAAGAACAGGAATGGATCGCGCAATGTCATAGTCAATCTGTCCTATTCATAATCATCAGAACACATGGGTAGACTTGGTCGTCCTGATCCTTTGGACATTCAGAATAGCAGTGACTGGGGACGTAGCAATGCAATAAGGCGACGCTCAGGCGGTGCCGACCGCCCGGATTTTGCCGTAGAGTGACCTAGGTTGTATCTTCACTTCCGTCTGTGGCATCAGAGAACTGGTCGATGAGAGCAGAGAGAATTGCATCCGTTTTGGGCTCTCTTGATATTTTAGGATGCTTCTGACCCCTTAAACAGCACTTTTGGTCCTCGCAAAGAGGTCTTTCAGAAATGGAGTTAGATCCACACTCAGTGGTGGGTACAGGAGTTGACTTGGGCTGCTTCATGTGGACAGATGCTGATGATGCTGATGAACGACATTTGTGGCCGTGACTGCGAGGACGAGGAGGTAAGGGAATGCATGATGCAGGTTGATTAAACACTGAAGGACAGATTTGGCGACGATGTTCTTTAATAAGGATTCCAGGGGGCCTGACCCAGCGATGACAGGCTGACGTCCTGCAACTGACATTCAGATGGGCATGCGTTTGTCGCCAGCACTGGAAGGAGACCTTCTCTGTACCTTACCTCATGTGTACTCCCCTCTTTGCTCGCTTACACCTGCATTTCGCTCCATGTTCAGAAATAAAAAATTTGAGCAAGGTTGGAAGAGTTTGGAAAAGTCTCTTATTAAAAGACGGCAAATACGCTTTTTCAAATCCTCTATCAAAACACAATTGCTGGATTTCCAAATTTAGAACTGCAGGCGTCTGATTCAACGCAAGTTCTGGAACTGGGCAAGGGTCAAGCAGAAAAAATCACATATTGTTATGTTTGATATTAATAAAATTTATTTTTTGCAACCTTTCAATTCAACTGTCGGTGAATATAGACATTGCGTGTGTTTTAAGAGGTACGTAGATCTGGATCAGTATGAATGAGTGATGGGTGGGCTCAAGGAGTTCAGAAGCCAAAACACGTAACTGTTATGTTTTGATATAATAAACGGTATTTTTTGCACTGCTCTTTCAGTTCACCTGTGGTGAGTATAGAATTGTGTTTAGATTTACGTAGAGGTCATGAAACTCTGGTGCTGGGTGTGCTCAAAAGTCGCTGAAAGAAACACGTAAAACTGTTATGTTTTGATATAATTAAACACTGTATTTTGTGCTGACCCTTTCTCAAGTGTTCTCCTGATGGTGAATATAGAATTGCTGTTTTAAGATTTACGTAGATGCTGCGTCAATGAACAGTGCTGGGTGCGCAAAAGTCCAAAAAACTGTAACTGTTATGTTTTTTTGATATAAAAACTGTATTTTTTTGCACGCTTTCAATTCACTGTGGTGAATTAGAATTGATGCTTTTAAGATGTTGCGAAGATGCTCGTCAATTACAGTGTGGGTGCGCAAAGCTGCTTCAAAAAAACACGTAAACTGTTATGTTTTGATATAAAAACTTGTATTCTTTTGGCACCTTTCATTTCACTGTGGTGATATATGAATTGGCTGTGTTCTTAAGCATTTACGATAGTGACTGCTGCAATGAACAGTGTGTGGGTGTGTGCAGAGAGTTCCCAAAACACGTTAAACTGTTGTTCATGTCTTTATATAAAGTAACTGTATTTTTTGACCTTTCTAATTCACACTGTGGTGAATATAGAATTGCTGTTTTAAAGATTTAGTAGGATGCGTGGCGTCAATGAGACACTGCTGAGTGCGTGCAAAATGTCAAAAAAAACACGTAACTGTAAATGTTTTCGTACGCTGCATAACACGGTATTTTTTGGCAACAAACACACCTGTTCTGAAGTCTGGAAGATAGATTGGGTTTGTGTATTTGTAGGTGGCAGAGGGGGATATCAACCTCAGTCACAGGGATGTAATGGGTAAAATTGAGATAAAATGAAAGACCTAATTGACCATGTATACTGATGTGAGAATGAATAGAAGGGTAACCTGTTTTGCAGCTAACATATTAGAGTGACGCCGAGCACGTACTAGAAATGGATGATGTATTAATATAAGTTCAAGAGCAGTGGCCCCAGAATATGAGGAAATATTTCAATAGCAAAAAGTTAATAATAAAGTATTCACATACAATGTCTACGCACTAAGTCTTGGGAACTGTTTAATCCAGGTGTGTTATGATGATAGGCAGTAGTCTTGTGTGATCGCGCGCGGATCCCCCCTCCCACCCCCCTGCTCCCACTGCGCGTGAATTTTAGCAGTGGTAGATTCTGTCTTAAGATAAGAATTCTCTAGGCGACTATATAAAAGTTGTTAAATGTGCGGTTAATCTAACTATAATTGGAGAAGGATCACAGCTAATGAGTAGAGTTGTTCTGATGCAGAAATAGTATAAGTCGCTGAGCCTGTTTTGGAACATAGGCAGGGCAGTGTCCTATCCTATGATGACGGTGAGAGAGAACTGAGGCGTTGAACAGGAGAACGCGTGTTCTATGTAAAACGAGGTTCAGAGGTGATTTTTGCTCTTGTGAGAAACCATACAGTGATGTCCTCGTAGTCATTGAGACGTCGCACACACATCTCCACCTTCGCGCTCTATTCTGTAATTCATTGGTGCTTGGCTCGCCAAAAATACAGGAAGTCGCTCCGAATAAAGGGCGCGATCATTAAAGTAGATGGATGCTCAGATGTTGTGTAACACAATTTAGAGTGTATATCGCATGATGACGGAAGAGATTTCGAGCACGCAGTGAAAAATACCCTGCCGATTTCAACGCAGGTTGTGTCGATAAAAATCGCTCGTGTGACATATAGATTAGTGTTATGCAAAAAGATTCAGTATCTCTTGTTGTTTATTGATCTAAACCCCTACTCATGCTGGGCTCAGGAGTCCAGTGGGCAGTCCTACCAGTGATTCTCATTCGTCCCTATCGGTGTGCATACAGGGATAGCTTTCTGTTAATGTTAGGACCGCCTACTGGAATCCAAAACCCAGAATGAGCAGGTGTTTAAACCAATAAGTTATACTGAATCTTTTTGCACAAAACTATTAATCAATCCGCTGCTGCTGGCAGATCAGATCATACGTTATAGGGGTTTTACTACGAAGGCATTTCATGCCTGATTTGTCCTCTTTCAGCTTTCAGTGTGTTCAGAAGGGTGGTGTGTATGATTTGTTTGAACTGCATATCGTGTGACCTAGGAGTCTTGACATCACCATGCCTTTCCTCACAGTGTGGTCACTCTAGTCAAACGAAGGTCTGTTTATGTAAAGAGCTATGAGTAGCTACAAAGTAGCTGACTGGTTAGCACTTCTGACTTTTAGCATAGGGGGTCGTAGGTCCAAATCCCTGCAAAAGCCAGACATGTGGATTTTTGTTTTGTCAACGCACATATTTGATTGAGGTTTCTTTTTATTTTTTTGCACTGTTGGGACTAATTATAAGAGTCCAGAGGAAGGGTAGAGTTTTGGGGGTTAAAAACAGCACCTGGGGTTGAAACACTTGCGTAGCAGTGAGTGTGTGTGATTTACTAAGGAGTAAGAAGACGGGAGTAGAATGACAGCACTAGGGGATACATACACGTAGCATGAGTGTGAAGTGAATTTCCAAGGATGAAAGAGGACGGTGGAGTATGAATGTCAGCCCTGGGGTGTGAACGACCAATACGACTTAGCAGAGAGTCGTGGGTGTGATTACTAAGGAGTTTACAGCGGAATAGGCTGAACTAAGTAGTCTGCCAGATAGAGCGGTTGATGTGTGAGCATGCTGGAGCCTATAATGTGTTTTGAGTGTATGTCTTGTCTAAGAGAGGATCGAATCCCGTGGACGGTCAGTGTGCCACTATGGATCACTAATGGAAGGCAGCTGATACAAGAATGGTGCCGAATCGTTTATATATTACTGTGATGAGGGTGTGATAGATATTGAGTAATCCTTTGCAAGTTCCCAAGTCGATTTTACATTCATGTTAAACCTCTTAAAGTTGGCATGTCCCTTTAACCAATTGATTTGTCATACGGATGTATGAAGATTCTATAATTTGTTTGTATGTATCACAGTTACCACATTCGTAAGATTTAAGGTGTTGTACAAAAAAAAGACGAAAGTGCAGCTGATCAGAGTGAGAAATCGCCTTAGGAGCGGAGTAGTGGAGAGAGTAGCCGTGACTTTGAGTGATGAGTATATATAGACTACATATATACTCATAGGGAAAATGGGTCCTGATATTCTATCAATAAGACTGTCGCTGTTGTCCCATAGCTAACCTCAGAGCAACATAGCATTATATTCGAGCTCAGCTCATATGGTAATTGTTGTCCAGGGCACTAAGTAAAATGTAGAAAATTTGAGCCTCAGGCTCTCGATATGTGCTGAAGGGATCAGAGTGTTATGGGCACATAAACACTCAGTTCTTATCCCGCTAGACGCAAATGACATGTGACATTGTAGGTGTGGAGAAGATAATACGATTGTGACACACGTGCTTATACTATCCATTGTGATTCGCAGAGAGCTGTTTTCTCCGTGATACACATTGTGCTTCGCAAGTTTGTGTGAAAATGCAGAGAACTCTACATCACAGTCCATAGTTGTAGTTTGTGTAAAAGTATATCGCAAAATCCTTGTGAAAAATGTGTGAAGAATTTGCCATTTTCAAAACCTGCCAAAAAATTTTGTGTAGAAAGTATTCCATTCAAAATAGTTATACTAGCATCTACCGTATGTCCACTGCAGGTTGATCAAATTTATAAATTGTTTTTTCGGCTTATCGACATGTTAGGGTGCTTAGTGAAGAACTTTAGGTAATCGTGTTTAAGAAAATTGCAAACATAGGAAGTTATTTTTGGCACGCTAGTCCAGTTTCTGTAGACATTGGGGTTTGAGGCGGGACTGTATATTTGATACCCCATAATGAGATCCATCTAGAACTATTAGAGGCCTTAAAGTAATATTTTTTTGTTAGGAGCTAATGTTGCACAGGAGCTTAATCTGGGGACACAATTCAGTCCGTAATTATCGGCTCGAGGTGCGCCAATTCGGGGTGAATCCGGTCCCAGTAACTACGCGGTAGTGCACAGTGTCTCGATAGAGAAAGCGTGATGGCATTAAACAGGGTCTCCTCTCCCTGCTCGGCAAATACGCGGGGGGGAGATAATTGACAGGTCCTTTTCTAGCGGCGTATACGCGCGACTAGCAATGACTGATTACGGGCCAGGCGGAGTGCCGGCCCAGCCGCTCGCTCCCCCGCTCCGCCCCCGGCCACACGGCGTAATAGCGGGGCGGAATTATGCCCGCAGTTAAAGCCGTGTGAACATGGCCTTTGAAACATGGTTTGCAGAAAATCTGTTAACCCATTAGGTATTTCACAGAAATTGAAGCAGAGTGGAGGTGAAATGTAAAAATGTCACTTTTCTTGTCAGATTTTCAGTTTTGATCCACATTTGCTACTGGAACACAATACGATGTGACCGGAGAAATGAGTAAAATTCAAAGTTATTGATTAGGCCACATGATTCTGACATTTGTTGTAGCGCTACCCATAGGTGGCCTAGGCACTATTTGACTGTCAAACCACAAAGGCCCCCTCGATCATGTGTGGAGGAGTAGACACAGTTCTTCTCCTCATACATGCATCGGCCCATTGTCAGCTTTTTTGAAAACCACATGCATTTTTTATTGTTTTTTTTTTTTAATGCACTCCCCCCACACCACAAAACTAACCCCCCGTCGGTACGCACTCGCAGTAACGATAATCTCCGTGAACCCCTCCCATGCAATTCATAGCCCTGTATTATCAATTGCCACTAAGCCCCCTTTTCCGCGAATTGCAAGATTTCTTTCGTACCATTTAATTCTCTCTCAACTTGTTGTACACCATACTTAAGTTATCATACATCGGACTACCTGAAACTCCCCTCCCACTCCCTCGTGGGTATATGGCTTAGTAAAAGAGTTAGTTGGACAACAGGACTCTATAGTTTCACAGCCGTTTACACGTTCTAGCCCCTCTTGAAGTCACTCCTTCCTGATACATACGAGTATTTCTAGGCCATTATATAGTAAGGCACTTTGGAAGACATCTCCAATAATATAACGTGAATCATTAAGGAATATTGCATAGGTCTCTCCTGCACTACTATTATTCAACTTTTCCACTAAGTTTATTTTTATTTTATTTTTTACTTGTTTGCATAGCTAACTCATCCAGTAATCACTAGATAAGACTGGAAATAAGAGGATCTACACAAGGTCTTCCATTGTAGGGGTCACCCAATGTAATTAATCTCTTAACTGTGTTGATACACCCCGAGGAAAGGCACAAAATATAGATCTATAAGCTGTCATGCAGCGACTAGGACTAGGCCCCTCACGGACACACATGCGGGGCCCCGAACTGCGGGAGCGGTCCCCATCCCCCCACTAACACCGCACAAATATTTTTCCTCTCTCTCGCCCCCTGTACCAACCCCGCTCCACTCGAGCCACATGACTAGAGCCTGTGGCCTTGTTCCTTTTGAAATGCCAACCACCCCCTACTACATCCTCCCCCGAAGCTCTGGCTACACTAACTCAACAAACTAAGGCCCCGACAGTGAACAACACGCGTACCCGAGGCCTCATTAAACGCACTAACCTCGCACCCCGCCCACCCGCGCAGCCGGCTATTCAGGAGGCTATGAACATCCAAAGTCCACATAATCTTACCCATTGCTTATTGATCTATGGCCTTAATTCAGATGATGATCGGGCCCGCACTCAACCTTCAGGGCTCCTATATGCGTCGGGCACCCTGATCGCAAAGCACACTCTACCATTTCTTGTCACGTCGGGACTTCTATGACCGCTGACCACCAAAGCTCACAATACAACTAGGCCTGCAGATCGGGGTTTACAAACATTAACCTTCCGTCCCCCGTTACGACTTGAGAACTAATGTACTATGCCGACCTTCCGACCACAACATTCAACTTGTAACATCCCCCCGGCCCCGGCAACCCCGGAACAAACACAATTGCCTCTTTAATTACTGGCACTGCGAGGTTGTACTTAGTTTGGAATTCATATTGGCAGACCAAATAGAGCTTACTACACAAAACCTACATAACTGGGGTATGTGTAACAATCTACAGTTCATATTTTTACCCACTGCCGCCTGTCTCCCCCGATTGTGAAGAAGGTTTTCTGTTCCCAACCCGTCCCTACCCTTGTAACAGTCCCCTTGTTTTTATTATACAAATACTACATATATATTATAACCTCAGCCTCCCACAATATGGCATCAACGGCGCAGCCACGGGACGTACCAGAGAGCCTCCAGCCTATGATCTATTTCTACCCACCGTGCGCGCTAATAACATCACACGGTCGGCTCTGGCGTGTCGTTGGGCAATCATATCGCTAGGTGTTTTTTTAGACTCTGGGTGGTCCTGTGTGCTGAGGGGGCAACGGTAGCAGGTAAATCTTAGGGTCCGGAAGTATCCTGTCCCCCCACGCGACGCCTCGTAGGGTTTCGGGTTTTGATTGTGTATAAAATAGTGACGGAGGGGGCATCCCGAGATTCATCTGGGGACGCTTACCATTGTGGCTAGAGCTAGAGGCTCCTCAATGTGGGGACGTGATGGCGTTGGGATAGAACGAGAACACACTCTGACGATCTACATTGATGACAATGTAAGGGGGAACGGAGTCCGTAGAAGGCTTTGTTACTAGCCACGTTATGTTGGTCTGCTTTAGATAGTAAGTCTCGGACCGAGCTGTTCGTAGGTGACCCCACCCCACCCTGCGGACATGGACTTGTACTTTCTTAAATGCGTCTGTAACCAGTTGACCCTTGTAAACCATTGTATCACCCCTCCAACCAAGTAACTTCGAACGTTCCTCTCCTTAGCCCCCCGTGCTACCCTCTCAAATCTCTAATATTCCGGCACCAGGTACCCACACTTGATCGCTCCGCTAGTACTCACATTTCCTGTCATTCGAAATTAAATAATGCACAAAGATAGGACCGGCGAACGTACCGCCGGCCTGTATCACCCCAAGGCTTGGCTCTCGTACGGTGTAATCTAGACACTCTTGTCCTATACCCACCCCTACATGTGGCACCAAGGCACTTTAGCTGCCCCATACAACGTTACACCTACACTCTCACGCACCCCCCAGTACCCGTCTCACCGCAGAGGTGCTGATGACACAAAAACAATACGCTGACCTTCGCACCAGCCAACGGACCGCCATTGCTGACTTCCTCCGTCTCTAATGGCAACCCAGCTCGTGATGGCAGTTCTGTGGCTCGTCCTCTATTTTGGCGCTATATTACTACATCGCCACCACCGGGGCATCCCCCGGACACCGGGAAACGACAGCCGCTTCCCTCTCGGGCTAGCATGAATTCGACATCTATGTCAACCCCCAGCCACTGCAAATTTCACCAAGTTGGGCATCATCCCAGCCCCCAGCATGGCTCTGCCAGGGTCCTAATCTCTGACGTTCCATTTTCTGCCTCCTACAAAGATCGTTATTACAACCACGCACCCAATAATCATGCAACACATTCATACAGGATCAAAACCTTCCTCCATATCAAGTCATTAAGGGGACTACGCCCTGGCCGAAACCTTACATCGAACTTACCTGATATATGACTACAGAACTTTATCCTAAATAAATAAATGTCTTCTCTATATGCTGTTACTTATCTATTATAACCATTTCTCATTTGTAACTTCCGAAACCCTGCACGTAAAAGTAAACAACCATCGGAAGCCTTTAATATCAGTCACTTGCCAAGGGATGTGTTACAAATCGAAGCTCCTTCTGGTCTATCAAGTTCGGAGCTCTTCACAGCGTGTTGAAGGCCTGTCCCTCCTACTACGAAGGTTTTCAAGCAACATTTAGGGTATTTTTGGGGAGTTGTTTCTTTGTTTTGGACAACCCCACCTGAACCTGACCTCTTGGACATACTCTGTGAACAACTTATGGCTCACTCCCCCATCCACTCTGTACGGCGCCGCCCCTCTAGAAAAAACCCAACACTTATTGACTGAAAACTTACGTGCCTGCTCCTCCTACAAGACGGTGGGTTGAGTCATGGGCCCATATGGCCACCACTAGGGCCCCATTAACGAATATTTACTAAACTGCTAGAATTGGGCGCGCATAAAATAATGGGTTAATTTGTTTGGTCTGTTAGAAGACATACAGGCCTCTAATTAGCCATGTCTCAGAACTAAAAAGGTCCCTTTTTAATAACCCACATCACTATTGTTTTCCCCTTTCGGCTGCAAATCGTATAAATAAAACATTATCGCTGACGTATACTAAAACAAACTACTAACATCTCATTCTAAAGAAACATTTAATGAATTGATCCCTTGCCCAAGCACGACATCCAATACCCCCTCAAAGTAGGAATACTCCGAGTAAATGTTTGAACTAGTTTCCAATCAAAACAAACTTTTAATGTCCAGTCCAACTCGTCTAAATGTCCCACCATCTAACAAGCTGTCACAGATAACATTAATACATTTTTGAAAACTATTTTCTTCTAGCCATTTTCACCAACCATCTGTTTTATCAACAGTCCTTCAGCTCCCCGCAATGTCATGAGCCACGAAAAACGCAAACACACAAGGCCTAAAAAAGTGGGACCACTACGGTAAAGTACAATGTGTTAACAAAAAGTCCTAGGAGGGATAAACTGGTCAAGTTAATAAAAATTTACAACAGAGCACTTTGCCACATGAATCCAAATGATCATCCCGAGTATCCCCCCAGATGTTAAAACTAATGAGCCCCACCACCCCCGGCTCATCTGTCTCTCTTGAGGCCAAAAAATCTGCATGTTCCTGCCGTTATTGTGTTTCTCACTAGTTTGTTTCATTCTGAAGACCAACCCTATGCAGAACTTACGGTTTCCACTCTTACCTGCTCTGCTGAGTATCAACGATTGCGATAATCTTTATCACAACGAGCATAAAATCAAACCCCACGTCCTTACTGTGGAGTGGTTTATATAGCTTGTACAATTAGCGCTTATTTCAGCTTCTATCTGAGCCATATTCACAGTGACTCAAAGTGCAGGTGATGTTTTATTTCCATGGATACAACAAAACCGGTAAATTTGCATACCCGTGAGGATTGAAATCAATGGCTTTATCTCTAGTATATACAGAAAAATTAAATCTCATTAAGTAGTTATAACAGTATGTCCATTATTGAGAGCTCAATGTCACTTCACTGCTGGTGCGATCTCGATGCCCGGTGCCTGCAGTACTCTTAAGCCACGCCCTACACTCTCACAGCCTCCCCTTACATCTTGAAACATCAACGTCTACCAGAAGTCTCATCGGTCAGCAACCAACCCCAAAGCGTACTAAACTCCATAGACAAAAACATTCCCTCCCGCGCGAGCAACATAACACTAGAGGCCTAGCCAACCTCATTCGTACCGTCGGCAAAACCAAGTCCCTAAAATCTTCCACTTCAGTTTGCACCACATCGCTCTGACAAACCAAAACACTACTGAGTATTCGCCCCCTGTTGATGATTCATCATTTAGTCGCTACTCGGGAACATGAACAAGGAAACCACACTCAACAACACGATTGGCTCCAAACCCAACAACACAAAAGAATGATTAGTTGCAATGGACAACAATAGTGAATTTTAGACAAGATTAGTTCTTACCATGTGACCAGTAATTTGTGCTCATTCTCATGATGAAAGCAAATGATCTATTGGACCAAATGTATATAGAATAATGTTTTATCTATCCTGTCTCTTCATGTTGAACAGCTTATCTTTGTATGTAAGAAACCTACCCAAACTTGATACCAGAGCCAGCGCTCCCTCCCGTTTCGAAACAGCCCGTTTCATCTCATGCGACATCTAATTTGTCTTCTGCACTAATCTTGTTTAACGGTCTAATCATACTCTCTGTGTATTTCTGGATTTTACAAACTCTTATGTCTCATATGAACTTAATCAAGACATCATCTGGACCCCAAAGGAGTCATGACAGCCAGTTACTATCATCCGTCCGGGCCCCTCCCCCTAATCCAGAGTGCAGTCGCACCATGCAGCCGCAAACACACAAACAAGAGTCCTGAAACAAGCACCCTTATTATCTTTGGCCCCATGGTATACCGTCCGTTTCTCTCGCTTTGGTTTTTCCTTTTCCCAAGACTGTATTTCGTTTCCCTCCTTAGCCATGATATTCTGCTGCCTCGCAGACTAGTAGTAGGTTCATCAAAAAATGTACTTGGCAATTTAGCCGTTGGCATGTATTGGATGGTTTTAAATGGAAAAAGGTGCGTAAGGGGACATCTCCCGTCAGTGTTTCACGGCACCTCTTACTTTTCTACGTATTCACACTAAAGCTGACATAAAAGTTGATGTCATCAAGGCCCTTATTCAACCGATACAGGTCCGCCTTGACTCTATTAAAACGTGATCCAAAGGTCCATCTACTGATGATATAGATACTATTGATCGTAAGGGATCACACTTGCCTCCTGCTTCTTCTTGCTGGGAGAGCACCTACCAGCCCAAATCCCTCTCTGCTCTCATCCGGTAACCAAATGCCGCCTCTGGCAACCTCGCTCCTATATGTTTCTACCGCCCCGACTAATCTGAAGTTGCATTCCTTCCTCCCACCCCTCTCCTCTATGCTTTAAAGGGCGCTCCCTGCCATTTGTTTCTGGCCCTCTGTCCGTAATATAGTTCCATTAATACACTCTCTATCGATTTGGCTGACGCGAGTCAGACTATACCGGTTCAAGTGTTGGAGTCCTCCCTTCCAAATGTATTTGTCATAGCCACAGCACCCTACTCTTTACAATACCGGGATGCCTCTTTTTCCACCCCCGCTACCTAACCCACACTTTACTACACAGATACTATTGTCCTATCACAAGCATAGCTAAATGAACAATGGCCCTCACTTCACGAATGTAGTATATTTTCTAGACACTCTATTGACCGTGCGCAAATTTGATCAAACCTGAGCTGGGGACCATTCCTCCGTACAGCGTGCTAGGCGTCGGTACATCTTGAATCCGGTCTTTTCTGCTTGCGCCCTCATCAGCCTCCCACACCTGGGTTCCCGTATTGACCTGGCACCCACCCCCCATACCACCCACCGCAAACCGCCCTCCTCCCTTGAACAGAGCTCACAGAGAATAAACACATTTATAGGAAACAGCCACCATCGAACCTCGAACGTAAGTGCCCCCGTCCCTGCCCCTCTATCCGATCAAATTATGATACCATGCCCTTCCCGCCAAAGTTCCGTCCCCTGACAGGTCCGCAAGGCCTGGTTACTTGCGGGCCTGTCCCCCCTCCCCCGCCTCATGATCGCCACCCACATCCCATCGCACTACAACTCCCTATACGCACCACAAGGAATCCGAGGACAACAATTTGATGAATGTCGCGACCTCCGATGCCCTCCTGTCCTCTCAATCGCAGGCGCATAACATTCGTTAACCCTAAACAGCCCATCCCAGACCTGACTCAAGCTACTAGTATAAAAGTCCCCGTACCAGCCTGCTTCGAACCACCCCCCTGAAGACCCTCGTGCCTCCACACCCGCCCCAAATTTACTTGCACATCAATTGATATAGATTCTCCGGCGATCCGTACAAGAAACAAACACCAGCACCCCCATCCTGTGTCTCATACCATCAAATGCCTATGTTCAAACACTGCTTCCCAAAACAATACCTTAGTGTGTTAGAATGGCCTAGTTTGCGCCAACAAGTCATTACATGTCCACCCTTTTAAGTCTGGACAAAGTTTGCGAAGTACTGTTAATTTCCATTTGTCTATGAGGAAAGCCCATTAATACAACAATAATTCAGTTGTATGCTTCAATAACAGGTGCTGAAGAGGACAAAGTTGATCACTTCTATAAACAAGTATGAGACACAATTGACAGAACATGCAAACAAAATATGCTAATTGTCATAGGCAAGTGAAATGGAAAAGTAGGTATAAGGAGGAAGGTCAAAGGGTTGAGAAACCTTGGGTGATCGAACACCAAAACCTGCCCGAGACCCATTTTGATAGAATGTAATTGAATACGTGCAAGACTCAAACAACCCATTTATTTTTAAATACCTCTCAGCAACCCAAGAGGAGACTATATAGTATGTGGACCTCACCTCACAGATTTGTGTAATTAGTCGATGACTTTTTGCTCTGTTGGGATGACAACAAGGGTATCGATGTTTAATAATGCTCAAACAAAGTGAAGCAAAAACATTGAGTCGATTGTGTAGAGAGAGAGAGATCTCACCAGCTATCTAATTAGGGAACTCCGGAATAAAAGTGACAAAAGGAGTAATCCAAACATTAAAATGGACAAGAATGATCTTAAAAACACTAGAATTCAAAGACGGCTTGCAAAATTAATTTGCTGTACTAGATTCTAATGATAAGGTTAACAAGAGGAGCTATGAGACTTTAAAAAAAAAGCTGTGCAATTGTAAGGATAAAGTTCCTGAAAAAGATAAAAGATAAAAAAGGACCCAAAATGATTGATGAAGAAAACTTGAAAATTGGTTGAGGAGTTTGAAGAGGACACTAATCCAAGAGAGAAAGAAAGACAGTAACAGATATGACAAGGAGAATAATTACAATGATATATGCAAGGAAATGGGAAACTCAGAAAATATCTCTGTAAGATGATTGAACAGATTCAGCTGACTAAAACTATGAGAACTGAGGAGAAGATTGTTAGCCACGAATTGTGAATGCGCTAAATGACTGTGCACACCGAAGTATACCAAATAATACAGAACAATAAGAAAAGGGTAGAAAAAGTATATGAATATAATAATATGGTATTATTATATCAAGAAGAAAAAGATAATCAACAATGATTTCAACCTGTAGATCTTGAACATGAACCATTGGTGACAATGGATGAAGTCAAAGCACCAATGAACACCTTATCAAAGAACAAAGGCAACCTGGAATGGCAATGACATTGAAATATTACATCAGTCGGATGGGGCTATTACTATACTTACAAGACTTTCCAAGCAATATGGAAAACAACTTCATGGCTGACTGGAAGAGTTATGTGATTATACTACCAACTGAGAAAATAATTGCACTATTGCTTTAATACCACATACCAGCAAGATTTTACTGAAGATTATTCGGCTGAACCTTTATCCATACCTGGAAAGAGAACTTTTCCGGAAAGGACGAGGAATGAGGGACATCAGTGCAGACATTAGATGGATCCTTCATCAACTATAGAAAGGGCTTTGACAGTGTTAATCATGAAAAACCCTGGTCCAGCTTGAGGAAAATGGGAGTACCAGAACATGTGACAGTTCTAATGTGCAATTTATATAATAATCAGAAGGCTACAGTAAGGCTAGAAGGAGAAACTGAGTGGTTTAAAGTAAGCAAAGATGTAACACAGGGCTGCATGCTTTCCCCTTATCAATTCAAATAAATATATAGAAGTCATCAGAGAAGCAGGACTGAATGATGAAAATAAGGCTGTGAGAATAGGTGGGAGGATTATCAATAACCTTTTTATTTTGTGGATGACAACTTTATTGGTTGAAAGCAAAGAGGATTTAAAATACCTGTTTATGACGATAAAAATACATCGTCAGAAATTTAGATTGCAACTCAATGTGAAGAAGTCAAATATCAAGACAACTAGTCAAATGTTGAACTTCACACAGAGGGCGACATGTCAGAAAAGAGGCACCGGCACGCCAGTTTTAAGGCGCATTAAATGAGTGCATAGTGCACCTTAATGAAAGAACTCGTCAAAAATCTGGTGTCTGGTATACCTTGCATAGTAAATTTGAGGGGGATGTAAAAAGAAAAGCAAAAATAGCTGCATCGTTAAGGAGTTAAATTATGAAATCTTTACTAGGGTAAAATATTAAAATTACAGATCTGCTAAGACAAAATGGCTCCCAAAACAATAATAGAAATATTACATATGTATTATAATATGTTACAGCTTAAAGATCAGTAAAATAAGTCCTCTACTGGGATGAAAGATGTAAAATAGAACATAAAGTTTAATAAAGCTTATGCATAAACCATGATACCAGTAAAAACCCAAATATAATTCACCTAGTTATACAATAAAGGAGTCGCATACTCCTAAAAAAACATGCAATACAGTTAGTTTGCTCTCCCCTGTGGCGGTGCTATTGGCAAATTGAGCACTTGGGGGGACTTGTATAAACGGGGCTGCACTAGAAGTCTGGCGCAGCCCCGTTCGCATTACTGAAAACCCTACCATACACCACTATCAGACGCATTAAAGAGCGCAAGCGACACTATGTAATGCGCCTAATTTCAGAGGCCATGCGGGAGGCGGGGCGCACTAGAATCGTACGAAGCTATAGATTTATAGCTTCGCTACGGCAATTCCAGGAGCATTACTGCTGGAACAGGTAAACCACTTTCAAAGTGGTATATCTGAGCCAGAAATGTCGTCTTAGCTCTAGAATGCGCCTGATTTATGACCCGCTTAAATGCCAAATTTCATACATGCCAGCCTTAGTGCTAGGTTTCTTTACAAATGATAGCTGATTGCTGGGGGACCCAACTTCCAAGGGGACACTTTATTATCAGTTCAGTGTAAAGGGATTCATTTAACAAGTGGAGATTGACCAAAGTAGAAACCCATTAAAGGGTTTACGTTGTTTCAGATAAGACTTCAGATGGCAGTGGTTCTAGAATAAATTCCCCACATGTGGCATGGTAAACTATGTGTTCACTTTTCCTCTACTAAAGACTTGCCACACAATGAACATTTATTTCATATCATAAGATATGAACTACTTTAAGTGCACTATAAACAAAGATTTTTTGTTGCATATATAGCAATGTCACTCATAGTTTCTTTCTTCAACTGATTACATCACAGGCCTCCTCGTGTAAAGTGCCAGAGGCAGTGGCACTAAGGATACAAATGTGATGTGATAGTAATGTGTGCATATCACTTATATGTCTTATATGCTTGCAGCCCCTTTCTTAGGTAGGCAGTTAGGGTTTAGGTAGGCTATAGGGGGCCATTTAGGTAGACATGGTTTAGGTAGGCTATAGGGGGTCCATATAGGTAGGCAGGCAGGGTTTAGGTAGGTTATAGGGGGCCCCATATAGTAAGGCAGGGTCTAGGCAGCCTATAAGGGGCCTATATAGGCAGGCAGAGTTTAGGTAGGATAAAGGGGACCATATAGGTAGGCAGGCAGGGTTTAGGTAGGTTATAGAGCCCCATTTAGGTAGTTAGGCAAAGCTTAGGTAGCTATAGGGGCCCATATAGGTAGACAGACAGGGTTAAGATAGGGTATATGGGCCCATATAGGTAGGCAGGCAAAGTTTAGGTGGGTACAGGGGGCATATAGGTAGGTAGGGTGTAGGTGGCTACAGGGGCCAGATAGGTAGGTAGGCTGTAGGGGCCATGTAGTTAGGTAGACAGGGTTTAGGTGGCCAAATGGGACATATAGGTAGGCAGGCAGGGTTTATGTGGCTATAGGGGCCATATAGATAGGCAGGCAGGGTTTAGGTTGCTATAGTGGCCATTAAGGTAGGTAGGCAGTGTTTAGTTGGCTATAGGGGCCATATAGGCAGGCAGTATTTAGATGGATATAGGGGACATATAGGTAGGTGGGCAGGGTTTATATAGAGTATAGGGACCCCCCTATATGCGGCAGGCCCGGGTTTTGGGGGTTTATGGCCCAAAAAAGTAAGGCAGGGTTTTTGGTAGGGGACAGGGGCCCCTATAGGCGTCAGGGGTTTTGGTAGGTTTTAGGCCATATAGGAGCGGCGGGTTTAGTAGTCATTGGGGCCTTATAGGTAGGGAGGCAGAGTATAGGTAACTATAAGGCTCCATTAATGTAAAAATAAAGAAATAATTACCCCCATGATCCCCTTTATGCGACTCGCCCGGCAGTCTCTGCGCTTTACGGGGTGGCGATTAGCCTATCGCGCACCAGCAGCATAAGCACCTGTAAAGTGTAAGGCCTAGGGCTTTAGGTTTACCCCGGAGGCTAGCGGGGAGTGTGGTGGCGCTCAAAATGCGTATTGGATAGTTTACTCTGCCCCCTGAAAGCTTGGGACAGGGGCCCGGGGGGCAAGGGAGGGGGCCGCTAGGGCCCTGCAGTTCCATCCCTGGAGTGAATGTTTAAATTCATTACCCCCAAGCCCCCAAAACGGGAAACCCCCGTGGGAGCGCTCTGCTATGGGCCGGCCCGGGCCCCCCAAAACCCCGACCCCGTTGCGCTCTACGTCCTACAGCGGTGTTGCCTGGGATTGTGATTTTATAACTAAAATTTGGGGTACAAAATGTAATATATTTCATTTCAGGGGTATTATGATGTCATTTAAAAATGGTTCCCATACAAAGTTAGCTTTTTTATTTAAAAAAAGCTTTTTCTTTTAAAACATTGGTCAATAGATTTTTTTTTAGTCATGAGTTTTTTTAGTCATGAGTTTTGCTGTGAGTTTTCATGTCCTAGGTTTCTTGGTTTACCCCATTTCCCCCTGCAATTGAAAAGAAGCAAACTAATTATATCTAACAAGATTAGCTTCACTAAGCCATAGGTACATGTGTTGTGAGGACTAAAAGCTGGGTTTTATCTGTAATCTTGTTTGGAAAAAACAATTCTTGCCTGTTGGGGAACCCCTTTCGGAACTGAAAATGCTAAAAACATGCATAAACACACCCCCCCCCCCCTGAGGTACAGATAAGTGCAAAAAAAATTTTAAATGGTCACGCCACTTTAAAATTGTCAAAAGGGAAAAACCCCAAAAAGGTCTCAGAAAAGCAAATTAATCCACTGCACACCGTATTAGTTGCTTAAGGGGAATTTTTTATTTACAAGAGGCAGGAAATTTAAAAAAAAATTAAACATTGCCCCCAATCCAAAAAAAATACTGAATCTGTTTTAATATGACAGGTAGTGATGGGGTCTATAGTGAACCCAGATTTTGAAAGAGAACGTTTCGGCAAATGCCCTTTTTCAAGAACTCTGAAGTGTAGCAACAAGTGCAGAAGAAAGCAAATGAATCGAAAGGACAATGAGGTAACAAAGGGAAAGTATCTCCAGACGTGTCTGTCCATTCCCCACCTCTTCAGACCCTCTGTGGTGCCTTACTTCTTACCTGGTACACATTTCAAGGATTTACTTCATTACTTGCCGTGCCGATACTTTCTCTTGTTACCTTGCATTGTTACTTTCGCATTCATTTGCATTCATCTGCACTCAATTGCTACTACTTCAGATGTCTCTTGACTAAGGCATTTGCCAAAACATCATTCTCTTTCAATATCAGGGTTCACTATAGACCCCATCACCTACCTGTCTATATGTAAAACATGTATTCAGTATTGTTTTTGGATTAGTGCAATGATTAGTATTTTTTTATATGATCCATGCCTCTTGTAAATAAAAAATTCCCCTTAAGCAACTAATACATTGTGTAGTGGATATAATTTGACTGTTACAGAGTTAGTGCAAAGCTGCTAAGACTCAGTGAAACAGCAGGTGGAGAAGACCCCTTTAATTTCAGAGGGCACTGTGTAAAAAATGTCAAGGGATAAGTATGTAATATGTCTATGACTAAGGGTATCATATACTCGAAAAATGTCAGCGTTCATTTGATTATTAACTCACATTCTTTTTTAATGGAGGATTAAATAAAAAACACATGGATGCAAAAAACCCCCTCCCAAAAAACACATGGCTGTGCAAAGTTAGAGCAAGCAAGACTTTTCCTAGTAGTTTAGATAAAGGGGGTTTCCGAAACTTTTTTTATGAACTTGTTGTTGAGCATTGGAAGTGCTGTGAACCAAATATAAATGACTTCTTATCTTAAAGATTTGGAGTACTGGAAAACTCCATTAAAGGGGTGGTGCCATCTCAGATATTCATCTCAGGAATAGGCCCCAGAAAGTCTCTGATCAGAATAGATAATAGGTAGGAACCACACCTATCACAAATTGATGACATATCCTGGTATATCAATGAGATGGGAACTATCTCTAAAGGGCCGTTCACACGGCTTATTGGAGCCATAATTGCGGGACGGATTGCTGGCAATTACGGCTTGAGTAAGGGGCGGGGGTGCTGCCCGCTGGCCCCATAGACTTTCATTATCCACGGCGCGTATCCCGCCGGGATAATGAACATGTCACTTTCTCCCCCCGCGGCGGATTTGCCGAGCGGGTGGGAGGGACGGAATCCACAGTTCTCTATGAGAACTGTGGATTACCGTACTGGCTGGGACGGAATCCAGCCGTATTGCAGCACAGTACAGCGCGCAATACGGCTGAAATCAGTCCCTGCAATAGGCCGTGTGAACGGCCCTTAAGGGTGCCTAGTATGGCTTGGAGAGCCCAGGGTTCAAGCTTCTGGCAGGTAACATATATGTGATGCTCCAAATAAATAAATAAATAAATATATAAATAAATGAAATAGGAGCAACAAGCTGTTTGTTACTACATACCTTTCAGAATTAGTGGCCTTTGATATTTTTTGTAGGAGGACCGCACTAGGAATTATGGTATGTTCATGCAGCTGGTGAGTCACTTATCTTTATAGCCATATCCCCCTTCCTAAAGCCCGAGCAGCACTGTCCAAGCTTCTATAGAACAATCAACACTACTGCATAGAAGGTATCATCACCTTACCTAAATATTTTAGTTTAGCATTTACAGCTTCTTTCCAGAGCTTTCGAGGCCATTGCTTCTAGCAGCATATTATATTTACAAAGTGTTTTTTCTTTTCTTTTTCACAATTTTTTCCTTACACTGGATGCCGAATAATGAGTTTCCACCTTCAGGAAATAACTGAGGTCTTGGAAAGACACTGTAAATTTCTCAGTGAAACATGAAGCTCGTCAGCCCAGACAACATGCGCTGCTTGCATTAAGCCAACCTGACTATAAACACCATTCCTTCTGTAGTAGTCAGTCAGCTGGCCTGGTCCATTTGGGAACAATTAAATTGCCACATCTTATATACAGGCCTTTTTATAATGCAAACCATAACTAAGTTCTTGCTGATGTTCTGATATATTAGGAGTAGAGTTTAAACAGAGGGTCAAGATTCCCTCTATACATAGAAAATGGGGTGTAGCATTTGTTAAAATAGACAGTATGGTGAAAGAGGCTCTTAACCCACTATTATTTATGCATATTGTATGTCAGGAAGTGGCATTGTAAATTATAAAGTAAATCTTTAATCTATGCACATTTACGGTTACTTTGCATACATGCTCCAAGCCAGCAGTATATTGTTGGTAATCCCTTCATTACTCTCTAGCAATTCTTTACTTGACATCTAACTCTTAAATATGTACCCTATGCAACTACAAAAGTCATTTGTCAGAGAGCAGTTGGACATTCAGGTGCAGAGGGGCCTAGTAGGTAAGTGGACCTGTCACCTTAAAACCTGCTTTCTCTTATCAATTAGACTGGACATAAATGCCTGAGCTAATAAATTTCATAGGTAACAGTTACCAGTGACTTGTTCAAGAGGAGTGGTAGTGAGAGATTAGATATCAAGAGGAACATACAGGGCCGCCGTAAAGGCAGTACAGGGGGTACTGCTATACGGGGCCCGATGAAACAAGGGGCCCGCTGTAAGCAGACCCTCTTGTTTCATATTCTAGTCACCTTACACGGGGCCCTCTGCGGGGCCCGGGGGCTCATCGGGGAAGAGGGGGCCTGCTCCATCACAGGAGTGAGCGCTTTTTTTCCATACAGCTGCAGTGTCTGTCACTTCCCGTCGGCCCTCCTCTCTCTTGCCGGGGCAGGGGCTTCATGCCTCCGCGGCAGAGAGAGAGGAGGGGCTACTCCAATCACGGGCTGCAGAAAACCGAAATAATGGGGAGACTTCTGCAGCTGAGTAAGTAAAGAGCAGGCGCCACAGTGGACAACATTGATCACCATAAACCAAAGCCCAAAATAAAAAACTTTACCACAAGTCTACGATACAATTACTAAAATATCAACATTTTTCCAAATAACACCGCTACAAAAACCAAAAAAATCCCAAACCCCAAAGACCCCCTACACCAACACACAGTGACCAAATAATACCACCCACCCAGACCACATATCACCAGCCACAGTGACTGAAAAAACCACCACACCATGACCACATATCACCACCAAAAAGTGACGAATAATTACAAATTTACCATTACTGGTATAAACCATTTAACCAAAACCAAAAATTCCCCGGCGTACATGACCATGCAGTATTGGATACCAGCTGTACACAGGCTCTACAGACATATAAATGATTACATTAAAGTTATATCTAGTGACTCACAGGAGACGCCTCTGAAGAGTTGGTCTCTTTCTCTTCTTCTTCTTCTCTATCTGTCCCAGACGCCATGACGGGCTTTTCCCAGCCTCGACTCTTCACTGTAAAAATTTACAAAACAAATATCTTAGACTCCTCAATTTATCAGCACTTCTCTACCAATTCCTATCTCTATATAAACTCCCCATATATAGCACCTCATATGGTAGCCACATAGTAGCCCCCTGTAGCCAGTTGATGCCCCCCTGTAGCCAGTGATGCCCCCCTGTAGCCAGTGATGCCCCCTGTAGCCAGTGATGCCCCCTTCGTAGCCAGTGATGCCCCCTGTAGCCAGTGATACCCCCTGTAGCCAGTGATGCCCCTCTTTTAGCCAGTGATGCCCCCTTTGTAGCCAATGATGCCCCTGTATCCAGTGATGCCCCCCTTGTAGCCAGTGATGCCCTTTTGTAGCCATTAGATGCCCCCCTGTAGCCAGTAGATGCCCCCCTGTAGCCATAAACCCCCCCCTTGTAGCCTTTCCCTCTTGTAGCCATTTACCCCCCTTTTTAGCCATGATGCCCCCTTGTCCGTGATGCCCCCTGTAGCCCAGTGATGCCCCCCCTTGTAGCCAGTGAGCCCCCTTTTTAGCCAGGGGATCCCCCTTTAGCCAGTGATGCCCCCCCGTAGCCATGATGCCCCCTTTTGCACCCAGTGAGCCACTTGTACCAGGATGCCCCCCGTACCAGGTTTCCCCCCCGTAACCAGTGATCCCCCCCGGCCAGTGATGCCCCCCTTGTACCCATGATGCCCCCCTGTAGCCATGACCCCCCCTTTTAAACCCATGATCCCCCCCTGTACCAGTGATTCCCCTTTTAGCCAGTGATCCCCCCCCCTGTCCAGTGATCCCCCTTTGTAGCCAGTGAGCCCCCCTTTAGCCAATGATGCCCCTTTGTACCAGGGATGCCCCCCCTGTACCAGGATGCCCCTTTGTGGCCATTGATGCCCCTTTGTACCATGATGCTCCTTTGTAGCCATGTCCCCCCCCCTGTAGCCAGTGATGCCCCCTTTTAGCCGTGATGTCCCCCTTGTAGCCATGATGCCCCCGTAAGTAATTAAAAATAACAAAAAAGTACCACCTCGGTCCGCGCGTCCCGGTCCGGAGTTCTGAGGGGTCTAAGCAGGGTGACGTCATCACGCGTTTTACACTGTCACGTACTCCCAGGGGGCTCCTCGGCGGGAGAGCTGCCTCTGCCGCCGAGGGACCAGCGTCGCAGGGGGGGGGTAAAGCTGTGGCCCCCCCACGCTGAAAGGGGAGGTCAGGACGGGAACGATCCGCCCGCCTCCCCCCCTGTACTGGCGTTTCTGGGTTGCCGCAGAGTCAGGGGCCGCCTTTGGGCGGCAGGGCGGCCCGGCGCCCCCCTCGGGGGAGCGGGCCCGGCGCCCCAGGCAGTCCCCGCCCTGCCCGCCCCCAGGAACGGCCCTGGCTGTATGTGAGGTGGAGCTGTTGTAGGCTGGGGGGAATGGAGTTGCAGGGCGGGGTTGATGTGGGGGGCCAATGTTTTTACCTTATGGGGCCCTGAAATTTTTTGAGGCGGCCTGGTACATATACTGTTCTTGTCAAAAAGTCTGCCATTGTACAAAGCTGAAGCTTCAGGGGTCCCATTTAAATCTGTAAAGGCCCTTTGACTTTTTTTTGTGGATTAAAAAAGTTTTGAACGAGAATGTCTCGAGTCCCCCATGGGTTGATTGTTTGGGCCCACCATAGAGTTGATTCTTGGGGCCCACCTTACAACGTACATTACGCACAAAACCTTGCATCCAGCCCTTTTCTTTTTCCCTTTTTCCCTGAAAACCAACCCCTGAAGTCCATGCTAAGGCATGGGGGTTTTCCCTATTCCTCTGTAGGCCCCAAAAAATGCGGGGGAACCCTTTTTACCCCCCGTTTGCATCAGGGCCGTACGACGCAACCTTGCATCCCCAGTAGCTGAGCTCTCCGGAAAGGTTAACTGAAATATTAAAGTGGCTATCTTTACTGTAACGGGGCCCGATGAAACAAGGGGGCCCACTGCAAGCAGACCCTCTTGTTTCATATTCTAGTCAGCCTGTACACGGGCCATCTGCAGGGGCCCGTGCGGCTCATCGTGTGAAGAGTGGGGCCATGCTCCGATCACAGGAGTGAGCGCTCTTTCCATACAGCTGCAGTGTCTGTCACTTCCAGTCGGCCTCTCCTCTCTCTCTGCCTGTGGGCAGGACTTCAGTGACTCCTGCTGGCAGAGAGAGAGGAGGGGCCTACTCCAATCACGGGCTGCAGAAGAACTGAAAATAAGTGCGAGACGTTGCTGCAGCTGTAGTAATGTAAAGAGCAGGCGCCACAGTGCGACACATTGTATCACCATAAACCAAAGCCAAAATATACAAAAAGCTTTACCACAATGTGCTACGTATACAATTACTAAATAATAGTCATACAGTTACCAAATAACACCGCTACACCGACCAGAATCCCAAGACCACTAAGACCACATATCACCAACACACAGTGACCGAATAATACCACCACACCATGACCACATATCACCAGCACACAGTGACTGAATAATACCACCACACCATGACCACATATCACCACCATATAGTGACTGAATAATACAAACTGACCATTACTGAGTATAAACCATTATACCAAAACCAATATTACCGGCGTACAGTGACCATACAGTATTGGATACCAGCTGTACACAGGCTCTACAGACATATAAATGATTACATTAAAGTTATATCTAGTGACTCACAGGAGACGCCTCTGAAGAGTTGGTCTCTTTCTCTTCTTCTTCTTCTCTATCTGTCCCAGACGCCATGACGACTTTTCCCAGCCTCGACTCTTCACTGTAAAATTTACAAAACAAATATCTTATACTCCTCAAGTTATCAGCACTTCTCTACCAATTCCTATCTCTATATAAACTCCCCATATATAGCACCTCATATGGTAGCCACATAGTAGCCCCCTTAGCCATTGATGCCCCCCTGTACCAGTGAAAGCCCCCCTGTAGCCAGTGATGCCACCTGTAGCCAGTGATGCCCCCTTAGGAGCCAGTGATGCCCCCTGTAGCCAGTGATACCCCCTGTAGCCAGTGATGCCCCCCTTTTTAGCCTGTGATGCCCCCCTTTTTAGCCAATGATGCCCCCTGTAGCCAGTGATGCCCCCTTTGTAGCCAGTGATGCCCCTTTTGTAGCCATTAGATGCCCCCCTGTAGCCAGTAGATGCCCCCCCGTACCAGTGATGCCCCCCCCTTGTAGCCAGTGATGCCCTCTTTACCAGTGATACCCCCCTTGTAGCCAGTGATTTCCCCTTTTAGCCAGTGATGCCCCCTGTAGCCAGTGTTGCCCCCCTTGTAGCCAGTGATGCCCGCTTTGTAGCCAGTGTTGCCCCCTTGGAGCCTGTTTTGCCCCCCGTAGCCAGTGATGCCCCCTTGCAGCCAGTGATGCCAAACCCTTTTAGCCATGATGCCCCCCTGTAGCCAGTGATTCCCCTGTAACCAGTGATGCCCCCCCGTAGCCAGTGATGCCCCCCTTGTAGCCAGTGGTGCCCCCCTGTAGCCAGTGAACGCCCCCTTTGTAACCAGTATGTCCCCCCTGTAGCCAGTGATGCCCCTTTGTAGCCAGTGATGCCCCCCCTGTAGCCAGTGATGCCCCCTTTGTAGCCAGTGATGCCCCCCTTGTAGCCAATGATCCCCCCTTTTAGCCAGGGATGCCCCCCTGTAGCCAGTGATGCCCCCTTTGTCGCCCAAGATGCCCACTTTGTAGCCAGTGATGCTCCCTCTGTAGCCAGTGATGTCCCCCCTGTAGCCAGTGAGGCCCCCTTTGTAGCCAGTGATGTCCCCCTTGTAGCCAGTGATGCCCCCTGTAAGTAATTATAAAATAACAAAAAAGTACTCACCTCGGTCCGCGCGTCCCGGTCCGGAGCTTCTGAGCGGTCTAAGCAGTGTGACGTCATCACGCTGCTTACACTGTCACGTAGCTCCCAGGGATCTCCTCGGCGGCAGAGCTGCCTCTGCCGCCGAGGGGACGCAGCGTCACACATGGGGCGCTGTAAAAGCTGTGCGCCCCCTGCGACGCTGATACAGGGGAGGAGTCAGGACGGGAACGATCCGTCCCGCCTCCTCCCCTGTACTGGCAGCTGCTGGCTCTGCGCGCAGAATCAGGGGCGCTCCTCCGGGTGGGCAGGGCGGTCGCGGCGCCCCCCTCGGGTGAGCGGAGCCTCGGCGCCCCGGGCAGTCGCCCGCCCTGCCCGCCCCTAGGAACGGCCCTGGCTGTATGTGAGACTGGGAGCTGTATGTGAGGCTGGGGGCAATGGAGTTGGCAGAGGGCGGGGTTGATGTGGGGGGCCCAGATGTTTCACCTGTATGGGGCCCTGAAATTTCTGATGGCGGCCCTGGGTACATATACTGTTCTTGTCTAAACTGTCTGCCATTGTACAAAGCTTGAAGCTTCAGGACTCCCATTAAACTCTGTAATAGGTCCTTAGACTTTTTTTGTGTGGCAGTAAAAAAGTTTCGAACGAGAATGTCTCGAGCTCACCAGTGGAGTTGATTGTTGGGGCCCACCAGTAGAGTTGATTCTTGGGGCCCACCTTACAGCTACTGTACATTACTGCACAAAACTCTTGCATCCAGCCCTTTTCTTTTCCTTTCTCCCTGAAAACCAACCCCTGAAGTGCCATGCTAAGGCAGCTGGGGGTTTTCCCTATTCCTCTGTAGGCCAGCCAGAACATGCAGGGGAACCTTTGTACCCCCCTGTAGCATCAGGGCCTAGGTACGACTGCAACCTCTGCATCCCCAGTAGCTGAGCTCTCCGGAAAGGTTAACTGAAATATTAAAGTGGCTATCTTTACTGTAACATATACAGCATGCAAAACATACCGTCCATTTTCCCTTAATCCCTTCACTGCATGGTGTTTCTGGATAGCTTTCACTTCTCGTAGTGTGGTCAATATTTAATATACAAACAATTTGTTGATATAAAAGGAAAACTTCTTACTAAATCACAAGATCTGTATCTTAAAAGTAGACACCAGGCACACTGCCAAAATACTCCCCACTCTGTACTTACATGCACCATCATGCAATTTGTGTCAAAATGTAATTTTTTGCACAAAAACGCATACAAGCTCATGTTTGTGAATAAAAGTCTGGCAAAACTTTAAATACACAGCTCTTACACACTTAGGCAAAATTGTTGGTACCCTTCCGTTAAAGAAAGAGAAACCCACAATGGTCACTGAAATAACTTGAAACCATCATAAGTAATAATAAATTTAAATTTACTGAAAATCAGACATTACTTTTGAATTATGGTTCAACCAGAACATTTTAAAAAATGTAAAAAACAATTAAACTGGCCTTGACAAAAATTATGTTAACCTTAACTTAATATTTTGTTGCTCAACAGAAAAAGTTTTTACCTACAATGTTCAGCAATGCATGTGCTTAGAAAATGCCAAAACCACATCAATAGGTCAACCTATCTCTGTAGATAAGATGAAGTCAGGGATTTTACATGAACTATTCCTCATTTTTAAATGTTACAGCCCCAAATTAAAATATTTTTATTGATATTTTATGTGATAGAGCAACACAAAGTAGTATTTGTGAAGTCTAAGGAAAATGATACTTGCTTTTCCAAATTTTTGTAACTTAGATAACAGAAAAGTGTAGAGTGCATATGTATTCAGCTCCATTGAGTCAATACTTTGTAGAACCACCTTTTGCAGCAATGACAGCTGCAGTCTGTTGGGGGAATGTCTCTACCAGCTTTGCACATCTAGAGGCTGGATATTTTTCTCATTTTACTTTGCAAAATAACTCTGGCTCAGTCAGATTGGTTAGTGAATGTTTGTGAACAACTATTTTTAAGTCTTGTCACATTTTGTCAATGAGATTTAGGTCTGGACCTTGAATAAGCCTTTGTAACATGTGAATATGCTTTGATGTAAACTATTCCATAGCTTTTTCTGTATGTTTAGAGTCATAGTTCTGCTGGAAGGTGAGCCAACGCTTTAGTCTCCAGCCTCTCCAGTCTCCAGTGTCTAACAGGTTTTCCTCCAGGAATGCCCTGTATTTAACTCCATCCATCTTCCCATCAACTCTGACCAGCTTCTCAGTCCCTGCTGAGGCAAAGCACCCCCCCCAGTATAATGCTGCCCTGGCTATGCTTTACGGTGGGAAAGCGTGTTCAGGGTGATGTGCAGTGTTGGTTTGGTCCACGTATAGCATTTGGCATTTAGGCCAAAAAGTTCAATTTTGTTCTCATCTGACCAACGCAACATCTTCCACATGCGTGTTGTGTCCTCTACGTAGCGTTTTGGAAATGGGACTTGTTATAGCTTACTTTCAGAAATGGCTTTCTTTTTGCAACTCTTCCGTAAAGGCCAGATTTGTGGAGTACATGACTAAGGCTCGTTCACGCTTATTCTGCCGCGGATTGGCGCCGTACTGCTCCGATTTGCGTGCAGACGCCCATCCGCCACAATGGATCTCTGCAGTTTCTCCAGAATGACCCTGTGCCTCTTGACTGCTTCTCTATTTACTGCTCTCCTTGTCTGGTCTATCAGTTTAGGTGGACGGCCATGTCTTGAAAGGTTAGCAGTTGTGCCATACTCCTTCCATTTATGGATAATGAATTTAACAGTGCTTTGTAAGTTGTCAAGAGCTTAGGCTATTTTTTTAAAAACCTAACCCTGCAGTACACTTTCCCCAACTTTATCCCTGAGCTGTCTGGTTTTCATAATGCTGTTTGTTCACTAATGTTCTCTAACAAACCTCTGAGGTCTTCACAAAACAGATGTAGCTATACTGAGAATAAATTACATACAGATGTACTCTATTTACTAATTAGGTGAATCTATCACATAAAATATCAATAAAATACATTAAGGTTTGTTGTTGTAATATTTAAAAATGAGGAACAGTTTAAGGGGTATGTCCATAAATGTTGTCTGTAATCAACAATCGCTTATCCTGAAACTTAGTCTATAATCACTGTGTTTACTTTTTTAAACAAAATGTTTATTAATGGTGACAATCATTGTGTTAAAATGTCAGTTTTAACTGATTATAAATTAATTAGCTATCTTCTCTAATGATAATTATTATCACCATGGCTGTAGCATGTAATGGGTATCTCTAGAGAGCTTATCAAAGAATTTTATGCTTAAAATCACGAATGAAGAGGGTAAGTATACTGTATAAACGTTATTGACAACTGTTACTACATGCTATTAATGCATACCTCCCAACTTGGATGGTCAAAGTGGGACACTTACAGTTCATTCAATATAATATCATGTATATCTATGTGTTTTCGTTTTTTTTCACAAATTAGCACAAAATCGTCCAAATATAGATTTTAATGGTCCAAATTGAAGCAAATTATTGAATTCTATTTAAACACTAGCCTACAGTGGAGTTAGGTTTCAGAGAGATGCTTTCTTGGGTCATGAGAGTATGTTTATTGATACAAATTTATCTATGAAGTCATAAGAAGGGGCATTTAAGTAGGTATCCTAATTTGAGAGGTGAATGTCAGCTACAAAGGTTCGTGAGGCTGGAACAGTTACAGTGGATCAGCTTACCTTAAGAATGAACCAGAGGGGCAGCAGACGTGTGTCTAACACAGGGGCTCTAGTAAATCTTTGATGGGTATCCCTCATCTGAGACCGTCATGTCATTTCAATTATAAATATCCAAAATGGCAGAGAGCTCTTGATTTCTTTTTATGGACTGCCAGAGATCAGAATAGGGAGGGGGTTTCCTGCTCCTTACTACAAAGAGAACAACACATATATGTAGCCAACTCATCTCCTCTTTACATTTTTATGGTATATCTTGTGGATATACCAAGATTGTGTTGGAAATAAATATTTCTTTGAGGAAGAAATCCAGAGTTAAAGGGGTTCTCCGGTACTTTTTATTTGTCATAGAGCTCACAACTTAATTATATTGAACTTTGTAATTGATACCCATTAAAACATTTTTATCTGTTGTTTTGCAAAACCAGGTAGAGAGCCCTTTACTCCCCTCCTTCTTACTTTCTGCAAACCATGTATTGTCCATTGACCACATGGCCTCAATGGACTTTTTGTCATCACTCAGTGGGTGTGCTTTGAAGCCAGGCACAGCTCAGAAACACTCTCCTGTAGTGGGTGTTACCTGAGTAGAAAATTTTTGTTTTCCTTAGTGTCCCCATCCTTTTCTATTAGGGGAGGGTCCCATTATAACGGCAAAGTTGAAATCGGGACGATTTTTTAGGCTGACGGAAAATTTTTCCCATCACCGATATTTTAGGTTTACAACCGCAAATAACTATTACTTTTCGGCCATTTTCGGGGGCCCTTTCCCGCATTTTGGGGGGAAAGCAAATCAGCTTAGAGCATAGAGCAGGGGGAGGGTGGGTTTGCGACGTCAAGACTGTTTATGTGTAAGGGGTTTTCAATTGGGTGGAAAAATCACATGACCCCGTTTTCAAAAAACACGTTTCCTTTTTCAGTATCAGGGTTTTTAGGGGTCTCTCACTAAGCAAGACGTGGGGCTGCGTCTCCCCTCAATTTCAGCTCAGCTCAGAGAAAACCCGTTCTTATTTATTAGACAAGCTTTTTTAAAAAACATCTAGCGCGTACAGCCACAGGGGTTAAGGGGGGGGGAAGGGTGGACAAAGGGCGGACAGACAGAAGGCCGGGTTTGGAAGGAGGGTGTATAAAGGGGCATTTCCAGGAAATCTGCTTTGAACCTGCATTAAAAAAGGCAATTTTTTTTTACCCCTTTTTGGCCACACACCTCCACCTAAGGGGGAAAAATTGTACCTTTATTTTGTCCCTCCCCGTTTTTTTTTCAAAGAGCCCACCTTTACTTACATAAGGATACGGAAATTTTTTAGTAACTGTTGGTGTATTTTTATTGGGAAAAAAAAACCTTTTTTTAAACCAAAAAACTTTTAAAAAAGCTTTATTTCACTTTGTGCAGCCCATTTTTGGGTTTAAAAAGCCACCATGTAAATTAAATTTTGGGTACAGAAAAATTTTTTAGTAACTGTTTTGGGGAATTTCAATGGTGCACAAAACACCTTTTGTTATCCGTATAACTTTTTAAAAAGCTTATTTCCCTTTGGTGCGGGCCCAGTTTTGTTCAAAGGCACCCGGGGACTTAAATTTTGATGCAGAAATTTTTTAGTAAAATGTTGGGGGTTTTTTTCATTTGGTTTCAAAAAACCCTTTTTGTTAATTTCCCTATAAATTTTTAAAAAGCTTTTATTTCCCCCTTTGGGGCGGCCCAGTTTTTTGGGGCAAAGCCCCTTGTACCTTAAAATTTTGGGTGCAGAAATTTTCTAGTAACGTTGGTTTTATTTCTTTGGGGCCCAAAAAAAACCCCTTTTTTTTATCCCAATAACTTTTTTTAAAAAGCTGTTTTTTCCCCTTTGGTCCGGGCCCCGTTTTTTTCAAAGAAACCACCTTTTACTTAAATTTGGATGCAGAAAATTTTTTTAGTAAATGTTTGGGGTTTTTTTCATTGGGTTGGGAAAAAAAAAACCTTTTTTTTATCCGTATAACTTTTAAAAAACCCGTATTTTACCTTTGGTTTTACCCAGGGTTTTTTTTCAAAGGCCCCCCCCCCCCTTGTACTTAAATTTTTGGGTCAGAAAATTTTTTTAGTAAAATTTGGGGAAATTTTTATTGGTGGAAAAAAAAAACCCTTTTTTTTATCCTTTTAACTTTTAAATACTTATTTCCTTTGGTGCGGGCCCCTTTTTTTTCAAAGAGCCCCCCTTTTACTTAAAATTTGGGTTCAGAAATTTTTTTAGTAAATTTGGTTTTTTTTCTTGGGGCAAAAAAAACCTTTTTACCCTTTTAACTTTTAAATAGCTGTATTTTTACTTTGGGGGCCCCCCAGTTTTGTTCAAAGAGGCCCCCCCCCCCCCTTTTACTTAAATTTTGGGTGCAGGGAAATTTTCCCAGTAACTGGGTTTATTTCATTGGTGCAAAAAAAACCCCCTTTTGTTATCCTATAACTTTTAAAAAGCTGTTAATTTTTCACTTTGGTGCGGGCCCGTTTTTTTTTCAAAGAGCCCCCCCTTTTTACTTAAATTTGGATCAGAAATTTTCTAGTAAATGTTTGGGGTATTTCATTGGGCAAAAAACCCCCCTTTTGGGTTTTCCCAAATTAAATTTTAAATTTAGTTTTTTAAATTGCAAAATTTGGTGCAAACCCCAGGGGTTTTTTTTCCCAGAGCCACCTTTTTTTTTTTTTTTACGCCAAATTTTTATAAAAAAAATTTTTAGTAACTGTTTTTCATTTGTCCCCTTGCTGCAAGAAACGCAATTTCCCCTCCGTGGGAACTTTTTTAAAATTTTATTTTCGCCGGTTTAAACTCAGTTTGGGCGATAGCACACTTGTATGATAGTTTGTTGAAAAAATATCAAATTTTTTAGTCCAAATGGGCAGTTTTTAAATCCCTGGGGCTGAAGGAAAAAACAAATTTGATTTTTTCTTACGGTTCTTCCACCAAAACCCCATTTTACAGGGTTTTGATAGAAACAATTCTTTTTCTAATCCTTTGTTGGGGTGGGAATAAATTAGAGGTATTTAAGAATAGCTGTGATTTTTGGCTTTTTTTTCCTTTTTTTAAACAAAAAAAAAAAACGGTTTTAAAAAACCTTTCCAATTAATTTTAAAAAGGGTATCTTTCCTGAAATTTGGGGGAAATTTTTAAGTTAAGCAAGGCCAAAAAGGTGTAAAAATTTTGGGTTTAAAAAAAAAGGAGAAGGTCTTTCCAGTCTGGCCGACAAACAAGGCAAGAGGGGAGGGGGAGGGACCGGAAGGCCTGGGGAAAATTTGGGTTGTTGCCCGTTAAATTTTGTATTTTCGGGGGAAAAAAGGTCCCAACGTTCCCTTTAAAGGAAATTCCAAAACCTTTAACCCGGGAGTCTTTGTTCCCCCCACCTAAAATTTTTAGCCACCAAAACATCCCCACTTTTCCGGTTCCCCAACCCCCCGAACAAAAGGAAACCCCAATTCCCCTTTGGTTCCCAAACTGAATAATCCCATTTTCTTCAGAGCTTGAGAAAAAGGGTTTCAGAAACATTTTAAGGGGTCCCTTTGGCCCAAAAAGTTGAAAAAGGGTTAAAAAAACTGTCCCCAAATACGGTAATTTCCATCCCAAAAGGAAGAAGGGAAGGCCCGTCCCCCAATTTCCCGCAAAAAACCCCGGGGGGTTGAACCCTTTTTGGAGTTTTCCGGGTTTTAAAACCCGAACCCCAAATTTAATTGGTTTTTTTAAAATTACCTGGTTGAGATGGTGCCCATTGGTTCCCCCCTCCCTTTTTTTGAGAATTTCTTTGGGGTCTTTCCACTTGGGGCAGGAGGAATGTTTTAGGGGAGGCCCCCCCAAAAGGGGAAGGGGTTTGACAAAGTGATATTATTTGGCCCGCCCATCAGGCAAACAAAGTTTTTCCAAAACCCGTGGAAAAAGGGCCGGGCCTTTAGAAAACCCTGGGCCTTTTCCGAGAAGTTGAAAATTCCCCTCCGGGATTTCCAAAAACCGGTTTTGCCGGGGGAAAAGGGAAAGTTAAAGGGGGATCCAATTGTTTAAAAAATTCCAAAACCCTGGTTTTTCCTGTCACAGGGGTAGATCAAGAAGGTGTTTTTCCCATGCGGGCAAACGCAAGCCAGTGGTTTTCGGTTGCGGGGACGTCAGGCTGTCATCGGGGGTCGGTGCCCTGTGAATTCAGTAACGAACACGTCCCCAAATCTTTTCTTCATGGTTATTCCAACCTGCATCCAGCAGTTTTAAACCTCCTCGTCCCCCCAGCAGGGGGGGCCACAAATGTCGTATCATCATCGTCAGCATCCGTCCAACATGAAGCAAAGGCAGCCCAAATGTCAACTCGTGTACCCACCACTGTGGATAATCCATTTTCTCAAGACCGCTTTGATGACAAAATGCGGTTGGGGTCAGAAGGCATTTCAAAGATCAAGAGGCCAAAGGATGATTTTTTTCTGTTCTGATGCCCAATCGCTGATGCCATCACAGGAAGGAGAAGGAAGCCAGTCAATCAGCAAAAATCCCGGGAGGTCGGCAACGCCTTGCAGTGCCTGTTGCTTGTAGCCCGCAGCCCCAGGATGCAGATTGTCAGGACGAGGAAGTCACCTGTGTTGATGATGGTGACCACATTGCGGATCCAACGTGATCTTTTCAGCAGAATTTGCTTGTGAGCGCTTCATCACTGGACGAGGAGGAAGACGATGGGGTAGTGTCAGCATGGCTCCCGCCTCAAAAAGGGAGAGGGTTCGCACAAGTCCGCTGATATTATTCCGCCAGCCACGATCAGCGGAAACACCGCTCCTTGCTTATCGCCGTCGAAAAGGTCCAGGACCTTTCAAGCCTGGGCCTTTTTCGAGCAAGCCTCTGATTCACCCAGAGAGGTCATATGCCGCCTTTGCCGTAAACACATCAGTAGAGGGAAGAATCTTAGGTGTTTAATTACGACCAACATGTCTAGTCACATGCAGCGAATGCATGAGTTGAAATGGAGGGAACACTTGGCCAGAAAAGGCCACACGATAACGGGCTTCCAACCACTGTCATACCCTCTGTCTCCACCTCCTCCTCCTCCGCCACCACCAAGTGTTCCTCAGCTGCCCATCCTACCCCCTCTCCTTCCACCAGTTTGACGACCTGTATGCCCTACAGCGGCCAGTCTAGCAGCCAGCCTTCTGTCTACCAGGTTTGGGAGCAGAAGAAAACTTTTAAACCAAACCATTCCAAAGCCAAAAGCCTGAATGTCGGGATTGCCAGGCTTTTGGCCCTTTGGAAATGTTGCCTTTCCGTCTGGTGGACACAGATGGGTTCCGCCACGTCATGGCCCTTGCCTTCCCCCAATACAAGATGCCGAGCAGGCATTCTTTTCCAGAAAAGCTGTCCTTGTGTCAGTTGCAGCAGGTGTGTATTGAAAACATTAAACTCTGTGGGTAACTTTTATATCCATTGATTACATCTAGAAACTGTCTATATACTATTTTCATAAACCATTCTCTATTTCTATTACACTCGCCAGTTAATCAGATATTATATGCTTGGTATCACAGCTTTTGCAAGAAAACTACCTTCAGAATGTACTTGTTCTGTAAAGAGACCGCTGAGACATTAAAAAGGGACTCTTTATGGCTAAGCAACACAACCAAAAATGGACCTCAGAGTAAACACTTGTTTTAACATCTAATATCTGCTGAAGTAAACAACTCCATTTAAGGAAATGTGTTTTGCTGAGACTGTGCAATATTATGCAACGCATGCAGAAAATGACTGATGATCACAATATATATATATGTATTTGATTTCCGTTATAAACTTGCCTCCAAAAGCGAATTAACCGAATGATCAAACAACACAATTGTAATACATAATAACACACTATAAAGTCCTCTACTTCCTGAAAATAAATCAAACTGCTTTTCCAGACAAATTTGTGTGATGGTTACTCCTCCTGGCTCCCGCTGTTGTACAGCAATTATATATTAATTTGGAGGAGGTAGCAATTGGCAAGAGTACAGATACAAAAGGGTTAAACTGTACTTCACATTTAGTGTCGTGAACTGTGAAACGAATCGAAGGAAGCGCAGAGGAGCTGTCCGGTCTCTTCTGGGGTGTAGCCCCCGTGGCCGGTTCAATTTGGTCAGCCTGACCAATTCGTGACTAGTCAACATACACGGGTAAGTAAGCTGTTTTCTTTTGAACTCAGCCTCCTTAGGGCCGTGTTCACCACGGCTTATTCACGGCGGATTTTTGTGCGCGTATTGATCGCACAAATCCGCGGGACTGGGGCGGGCCTGACGCGTGGGGCGCTCGCTCCCGCCCCATAGACAGATGCATTTTATTTACGCGGCGTCGCGCGCCGTAAAATAATGTGCCATGTCACATTTCTCCACGCTCTTCTCTCGGTTCTCCCCCGCCGGCGGATTTGCCGACGGGGAGGATCGACGGATTCCACTGTTATCTCTATGAGAGCAGTGGATCCGTAATGACTCGACGGATAGGCGCCGTATTGAAGCGCAAATCCGGCGCGTAATAAACGGCCCAATCCACGGCAAATAAGCCGTGTGAACGGGGCCTTATATCCGTTTTCAGGCTGGCTATATTGACTGACTGTGTTCCGCCCCATTATTGACGTAACCTGACAAGGCCAAGGTGTTGGCTCCCCTGTTCTTATTCTTGCATGCGTAACGTGTGCTTGTGGTTTGACCTTAAGCCCATTGCTATCTTCTGGTTCCTATATATTGCTCTTTGATATATTGCGCTATATGCCTCGCTGTTAACTCCAGCTAAACTTCCCCTGTTTACCTACGGAGCAGCTAATTTCACTTTAGTTTTCTCTTTTTACGCTGCAGAGAGCTAACAGTCTGTCATAGTGAGGAAAAAATCCTTCATGCATTTTCTAACAAACAAATGATTTGCCTGTGGTGACTGTGACTATTTGTATTTCATTTTCTTTATTATTTCTGGGTAGATGGAAGCTGGCTGTTAGGGTTAAAGCCTCTTTAAATAGAGGTGCGGACAATCTGTCTTGTCCTCGGTAACTGTGATTTTAAGATACCTGTCAAGTGGACAGAAGAGATTCCTGTGTGATTCCTGTGTGATCAAGTACACAGAAGAGATACCTGTCATACAGCCAGGAGTTAAAACTTGTGGCAGACAGAGGAGAATCCTGCTTTAATGCTGTTACAGTAGACAGAAGAAATTAGACAGGGACAGAGTTAGGTACCTTTGATTCAGGTGATGAGCTGGCTTCCTTTTGACATTTAGGGTTAGAACAGGGAGCGGCTGAGATAACAGCATATCTGCGCTTTGTTTCCTTTTTTCTCCGCTCTCGGCGACGCACATGAAAGTCTGGTGAATACTTCCTTGTTTTACACAACGCAGCACTAATTTTATTCAGAATCTTTTTAAGAGACACGCCGAACCAGACACTAGATTGTTTAATATATCCGTGTCCTGCCAGTGGCGAGCTCAGATATATGGTTTGTTTCTTCTAGCTGAGCCTGTCTCTTATCAGCACTGAACATCACCAGTGTGCATTGTCTTTATGATTATATTAACGATCTCCATGATGGCATCTTTCATGAAAATATTTTAATTCAAAAATCAAAATGCGATTCAAGTTACAGCTTCACTAGCTGGTGATGATGATGTGGAGGAAAAACATATTGTTGATTATACTAAGTTTAATGAAGATTTGTAATTTGCACCCACAGTGAGCGTGTACAAGTTTATGGGAGCAAGCTTTGAAAGGACTGTATTAGGGTTACTTGATGATGAAAAATTGTACAAACAGGCTTAGAGCCTTGCACAGAAACTGCAATCTCCATCGCGAAGGACAATTATGTTGGAGCTAGGAATGCAATGATGAGAAGGGGAATTTAGCTCATTACAATGTATGCTCTTATGCAGAACCACCTCCCTACGATCCCCAGTGTTCGACCTGACCAATTTGTGGTCATCAGAAATCCATTTCTGCCTGAATATTGTGTTAGCTGTTGGGAGGGACGTCCACCCCAATCCCCACCGGCCTGCATTTCCCTGTCTGCCGCCAATACTGAGACAACCACTAATTCCTCTAGCAGCCATTTTTGGTGTGGATCACGATATCCCTCTATCGGAGATCTAAACAAAGCCCTGTCTCTTCCCAGCAGCGCATATTGGTAAAGTCAATTCTCCTCTTCCTGTTGTCCCGCCAATTGCTGAGTCATTCCCCTCTTCCGGGTTGCCATGTTCTACACCTGAACTTCCTACTTCCAATGGCCATATTGCTCATTCCAGGTCAAGGCCTACCTGCGGCCATCTTGATACATCCAATATTTCTCCCACAGTTACTCAAAATGATACAGCTGCACCCACTCATGCAGTCCTTGCTAGTGCACCTGCTACCCACAACCACTCTAACCCACGTGCTCACATGCATCAGGAACTTTTTTATATACCTTCCTAATCTGTTGGAGCTCTAACCCCTCAGGTGACCACCTAAAAGAGAACTTCAGATTCCGTGAAATTGAAGGATACGATAGTTTTAATTCCATCCAGATGAACCTGACAACTTTATGATAACAAAGCTCTTTCATGATAGACAGCACATCACCAACAGACCGTTCTGTCCCCTCTTCCTAGTGAGTAAACCAACACCACAGAATACCCTATTCTGATACCTCTATCTGGGACACACTGTCTACACACTCATGATTATTAAAGGCGATATTGTGTTTCAAAGATACTACTTGCTATTGTCAACCACTAATCCACATCTACAACTTGTAGTGGTTTGGTCAGGCAACTTGCTCATCACGGTGGAACTGATATACAAAAGGCTTGTGATGCCCTTCTTTCCTGTGCTGACCGGCACTGCCTTCCCTTTTTTCTGCCAGTTTCTGGCCACCCCTGCGGGCAATTTGAAGTGTAAATACATCATTCATGCTGTGGGTCCCATATATAACACTTTATCACATGATAATTGTGTTAGCCTACTGACTCAAACCATTCACAATATACTGGCTGTGGCACAAGATAATAAGTTTAAGTCTCTGTCTATACCCCTCATTTCTGCAGGCCTTTTTGACTTCCCGTCAATGCTGAGTGTGCAGACCTTACTCTATGCTTTGCTGGAACATGGACCTATCCCTACACTTAGGGAAATACGGATTGTTGTTGTAACAGATGCCATGGCCAAAAGCCTGAAGCACACGTGGTTAGCACTTACTACTTCATTTCCAAAACACGAGAAGACCCCTATCTCTCCTACGGACAAATCCGCAGGGACTTCAATGCTGCCTTTACCAGCTCCACCTGCTCCTGCCACTGACTTGCTACTTGATTGGGAAGCGGCTTTACCTCCACCACCACCACCACCACCACAACCCATTGATACTATCTCTCCATTGATCCCCGCCAACAATTCTTCACACACTCTGCCCCAGGATTCAGTTTCGCTTCCTGTCCTTCCTCAAGATAATTCTTCAACCAAGGACCGACCAATTTATGTGCCTTTTAATCCCTCTCAAGTCAATAACCTGTTGACCCAGTTACCGGACCCTGACAAGAGTCCTATGCCATTTTACCGTGCTATTTCTCAAATCCAAAAAACCTACTCGGCAACCCTGGAAGACCTGTATATGTTGCTATAAACATAAAGGTTGGAGAGTCCTTATGGCCTCATCTTTAAGTCTGTCTGTTAGAAGATACTGTGGAAGGACACTGATGTGCTTCTCATCTGGAAAAGAGTTCTGCTGCAGACTTCATTCTTGGCCCAAAGAACGTTTTAGATGAGTCCTCAATCTATCTTTTCGATTCCCACTCAAGGCCCGATGAAACTGTAGAAAAATTCTACAACAGATTGTCTGCTGTATTCAAATACAATTGTCTTTAACTCAATACTAAATTATCAAGTGTACTGGGCCATCCACGTTCAGTCCAAGGCCTATTAACCAATTCGGCAATATTTTGAACTGTTCGCCACGAATATGCTGAAATGCCTGCGAAACCCAAATTTCTCCATTGCAAAGGTCCAAAGCTCCTTGCTGTCTTCAGCCGCATTACTCTCATCCATTGAAGAAGACTTCTAGGTGGCCCGTTCTTCAAGAACACGCTCATGATCCATATCTATAATCAACCTATGCAAGTTTACCCTAGATATTCACGTTTTTTCAACCGGACTTCTCCACAAGGACGTGGAAAACTTCAAAGGCACTGTTTCTACTGCAAAAAAAACTGGTCATCTGGCCCAGGGACACTGTCGAACCAAGCCTTGGGTTTGAAAAAAAACTACGTGCAGAATCTTGCTGCTCATGGAAGACATTTTCATCAGAATTCCAAGCAGGTCGCAACTCAGTTACAGGTTTCTGGTCCACCACAGACAAGATTTAATCAACAAGCACAACGCGACCTATATCTCAAATATACCTTCTCATTAGGACATCACACACTACAAATCATTTATCCAAGAAAAGCTTATTGATGATGCGGCAATGGCACCACCTCCCTACTCACACCAGTTTCAATTCTACCCTCATCAAGCATAGGATTTCGGCAAAGCTGTGTCTATGTCCTTGGATCCATTCAGCAGAAAGTTCCTCAGCAAGCCTTCTGGACTGTTTTGTCTGTCACTATTACACCACCCCCACGCTAAGGCCTTAACCTTTTCTTTTCTTGTAGGGAACAGGTGCCCGATCGGTCCAAAATTCTGATATACCTCCGGATGCAATCACTTTCCCAGTTTACATTTCTGCGGTGGGAGAGGAATGGACGCCCAATACCTCAAACTCGCTAGACCTATCTCCTGGTCCAGTTGGAACATCATCGTAAATATCGAAGCATACTTATCGTTTCACCTTACTGTCCACACTAACTTGCTTGGAGCAGATTTCAATAAATGAATGCTACTATCAGATATGATTCCTTGGCTGTTTTTGGACTTTGATTTCCTGTTTCCAAGAAGTCACCTCGCGCACTGGAAGCTCTCCAGCTTTCTTTTGTCGTCCACAATGCATCCATTCCCTAATGATATATCTCAATCAAGTCTCTCCTATGTATGTCACAATAGTCCCGCTGATAGTTGGGCACTGCCTCCTTACTGGTTGCACCCTTCCATGTTTTCCTGGATCAGCTAGGCACTACACCTCTACGCTTACACCAATATCCTTGAAGCATGCCAAGACTTTCTCCTGGAAAACCAAATCGGGCTGCCTTCTTGAACAAAGGAGTGCTATCCACTGCATTTCACTGCTAATGCAACCCTGTTTCCCTGTTTGCAAAAATTAGTTTGGTTCATCAAGGATTTAAAAGGCAGTGAATGCTGTCACTGTCTTTGAGACCCCTGAGGCTCCCCAAAACGGCATTGTACTTCTCAGGTCAAGTGCCCTCTCTGTTACATGCTTCACAGTTTATGATCTCTGCAATGTTTCTTCAGTGCCCTGTACCGCAAGGATTCTCAATACCTCTTTGATTTCACTTACCGTGGTACTCAAACTCACCTGGACAGATATGCCTCCTCAAGGGGCCCAGAATTCTCCAAACTCAATTCACTCAAGCTCTTCAGGTCTGTCATCAACCATTGGATGCTGGAACACTTCGATGTCCAACTCCTACAGTATGGTGGATGATATTTTACTCTAGTGCTTCCTGACCTTAACTGTGCATCAAGTTCTCTCGTCTTCTTCAACATTTTAGCATCCCATCAAACTGCAAGGTTTTAAGGTCTAAACTGCAATGGTGTTGTGACAAAGTTGTTTTTCTTGGACTCTGTAATATCTCAAGGGCACTAAACACACCTACGATGACCAAAGAAAGCTGTCATGATCTTCCCGTTACCTACCACTCTCGCAAACAACTACAGGCAGTTATAGGCTAATCACATTCTGCGACAATGGATACCAACGCATCTAGCCTGATGTTTAAAATCTCTACTGCCTCTTTCCAGGACATTCTTTTCCAACCACAGTCCTATCACCTGACGGCCAGAGGCCTGCTCCTGAAAGACTCAAGAACTTATCTAGAAGTCCTGCTCTGGGTATCCGGGGACTACTACAACCTTTTCAACCCTCTTTCTCTCACGTACCATCATGGCCATGGCTCTTGGAGTTTTGGCTCAAAAACCAATGGAAGACGTATTATGCAGACCTCCTAGGTACTACTCATTGCAAGAAAAAAAAAATAGATCCTGGCACACAGACGTCCTAATTGCCTCACAAGCTGTTGACGCCTGCACCAAATCCTTCTTGGACAAGTTCCATACATCATTTTGGGACTTCCTGTGATATCTTGCACCCATGACTCAAGGGATCTTGAAACATCCCAAACAACTCACTTCCCAACCAAAGCATCGTATATTCTCGAATACATAGCTCCATTGCTGTGCTGAAAATGTAAACACTTGAAGAGATGCATACCCTCACCCAGACACCCTGCTTCTCTCTCAAGGGGGGGAAGCTGGAGACCCCGAATACCACACAAGAAGAGATGAGACACTTCGCATTGATCATAACTGCGGTTGAACAGATGGAGGCTGAAAACTTCCCCCCACTTTCCAACTGTCTCTGTTTCCAGTGGACGAACCTGATTATGATTTCTTTCTGATGGATCCAGATTTCATGCGATGATCAAAGAAGATTTCATACAGGATTTGCTGTGGTTACCTTGCATGAAATCGTAAAGGCGCATCTTTACCTTCGAGTATGTCGCCCAGGAGCTGAATTTGGGGCATGTAACAGAAGCTTCGCAAGCTCGAGAAGGAAGACTGTGAAACATTACAAGCCTACGTGTGTGGAGTGGCATGGACTTGGCTGAAGTGTCCCGCGAGGTTCAGACAGCCTAGTGGGAACGACAATCAAGAACCAAGAGGCTGTTCAGACCTTGATGTATGCTCTCCAGCTGCCGGCCCAAGTGGGCTGTCTTGAAAACAGGTCATGGCTCATGGGAAAAATGGTGACCGAGGGAGGCCAGGGGCAATTACTACGCTGATCTGGCTGCAAGGCCGTTCTATAAGCCCTCCCTCCCCAGTAATTCGAGAGAAAGCAGGTGTGGCTGTTATGTACTCACAAGAACAGAGAAAGATGAACTAGAAGAAAAGCAGGAAAGGATAGAAAGAATGAGAAGAATGAAGAAGCTAAGAAGAATCGAAGAGGAAAGGAAGAGAGATGAGGATGAAGACACGGAACCAAGGAAAAAATAATACTAACCCAGTGTGAGACTGGTGTGACCAATTTCAACCCAATAACCCAAAGGAAAGGAGGAGCTGAGAGGAAGAGGGAGCCTGAGATGTAGCAGGATGGATTTGGAGGAAAGAAGATAAAACTTTGTTTACAAGGCTTATATCAGCTGTGTCATTGGGCTTATGGCTATTTACACACAGAGGAAAAACCAAATGATTGATTCCTGTTAAACAAGATATTTCTGGCACCGGGACTTTTTGACCACAGCATAGATATTATTTACGAGTTTGTGAATTTGCCATGCTTGTAAACCAGGAGGATGTGCCAAACGCCATACAAAAGCATTGGCCATCCCTATTGTTACCCCTTTCACAGTTCCAGATTAACACATTGAGTTGCTAAGAGTGGGAAATACATGTATGTCTAGTGGTGGTGGATATGTTCTCAGGGTGGCCTGAGGCCATACCTGTCCTATATGACGCAAACATACTGTAAAAAAGTTGCTGAACTGAAATTAGTGTGCAGATTTGAATCCCGAATGTGATAGAGTCTAATCAAGACCTGGATTCACTGCAGAAGTAACCAGAGAATTTGGAATGCTAGTAGGAGACTCTGACTTGGTTGCACTACTCCATACAATCCCCAGAGTCGGGGGAAAGGTCGATGAAGGATGTATGGCCACACTTTAAAAACCCAAATTCTCAAACCCAGTAAGGAACTTCACTTCCATGGCCAGAGATCGACCCATTGCCCTGTACATCGGTCACCGAAACAACCCCTAGGCGCAGCCCACTGGTCTCACACCTTATGAGATATTATTCTCTAGGCCCACCTAGGTAGGACAATACTATCCAAAACAGTTGAGTGGCAGGGAATGTTGCCTTGTAAATATATGTCATAAGTTTGTGTAATGAATTGAACTAACATGCCGCAGGGTTTTCCTCTATTCCAGATCCTGACTCAGTTCAGAGCACCCAACAAAACTACTAACTGGTGATTCTTGTGTGGGTAAAGAAAACATGTCAGAGATTCTCTGGAAACCTAGATTTGGACGGGACCATACAAGTTCTTCTGGTCTTTCCCCAACCCTGTGGCACTGGAAGGAAGACCTACCTGGGTTGCATGCTTACACTGCCAGAAGCTACTGGAACCGAGCCGAAAGTCATAGGAATTTATTGTGACATTTATTGAAAAACATTAAACTCTGTTGTACCTTTTATATCCATTGATTACATCAGAAAACTGTACATATATAATATTTACATAAGCCTTCTCTTATTTCCACTTACCCTTGAACAGTATAAATCAGCATTATTATACGCTGGAATGCACAGCTTTTGCTAAGTAAACTACCCTTCAGAATGTATTTGTTCTGACTGATGCTAAAAAAATAACGGATGGACTCATAAGGGCTACAAATATTAGCTTATACACAAAAAAGCAGACAAAGATGGCGCCAGAAGTATATTTAACACAGCACAACACCCAAGCAAAAAAGTCTTTCACTGACAAACAACTCCATTTAAGGAAATGTGATTTGCTGAGACTGGAAATATTTGCAACGCATGCAGAGGAAATGAAGGAAGTGACGTATATCACCATATATGGAATATGTATTTGATTTACTTATAACTTGCCTCCCCAAAAGCTAGTTAAACCAATGATCAAACAACTCATGCTTATGACAAATACCTTAATATCAAATGTTATTAAAAGTCATGTACTTTCCTTGTATTAAACAGAGGTTATATTTTCCATCCACCGTGGATGGATAGCATTACTTGGGGGGTCCCCCGCATGTTTACAGAAATATATATATATTTAATTTGGAGGAGTCTAGCAATTGGGGCAAGATTACAGAAGTACCAAAGGGTTAACTGTAATTTCACAGTTTTTGTGGAACACTTGGATGTGTTGCACTGTGCTCTTGGGGTCCATTTTGGATTTGGGACGCGCCCACTCCTGGAAAGGTTCACCACTGTGGACAATGGATCTCACTGTGGTTTTCTTGCATCCTAAAGCTTTAGAGATGGCTAGACTGATAGATCTCAATTACTTTTTCTCATTTGAATTGTATCTCCCATAATGTCTAGCTTCAGAGAAGCTTTTGTTCTACTTTACTTTGTCAGGCAGGTTCTATCTATCTATCTATCTCTCTATTCTATTTATCTATCTATTGTGCAAGCAAAGGTAACAAGTTTTGAACTCTTGACTTTCAGTCTCCATACCTCACTATCCATTACACCTTTGACCGTGAATCTACTATTATTTACCGTATTAGACAATGATCTTGGCTATCTCATACATAAATTTGACTTGCAACTATTTAGCATATACAGTACTTAGTTATGCACATTCTTGTCACTTAACTGTATTGTTACTATTTTCCTCCTTAAAATCTGAAGTTCAAGTTTAATTATTTTGTAAGTATTTTTTAAGTCCACCTTTGACTTTTAACACAGCCTGAATCCTTCTGGACATGTTCTCAATCAAATTCAAGCACGTCTCGACCAAAATCTAATCCTAGGTCTCTTCTACATGTTCCCAATGTTGGTGCACTGTGGTCGACTCTCTTGGGTACGAATACAGCTTTTTCTTCAACTCTACCCACATGTGTTTGATTGTGTTGAGGTCTGAGGACTGTGGGGGCCAATCCAGCAACTCAACTTCACTATCATTGAACCATTCCTTCTCCAATCTTGACAGTAGTCTTTGGGTCGTTGTCTTGCTGGAACACCATGGACGAAATGTCAGAAAATAGTCGCGTGAGATATCTTGCATAATATAATTGATTAATATAATTGATGTGTCTAATCTAGGCGCATAGCATAACTAAGGCGCATAGCATAATATTGCTAGCATATTTGATGCGCCTACTTTAGGCGCATTCAAAAGTGTCGTGCCTGGCTTAGATTGCAGAAAAAATGGCATAGAGAAACCTCTAATCACAGGGTCAGGGACAGGTGTGCATTTGCTTTACAATTAAGGACAAGTGTATGCTGCCACTATGCAAGTTCCAATATAACCTACAATACCGCTATATAGAGACCACACAGTGTCAGGCACCAGCTCAGGTTACATCATATTACAATGATTACAGCACTGATCCAATATAGAAGCAAAATAACCCCTGACATCAGGGACGTCAGTCCGATGGGAGTTGTTCTCTTCTCCTTTTCTTCTTCATCTGACCGAAAACTCCATGATGTCTTCTCTGATGAGTTGTTCAATTCCCTTTTTTTCTCCATCCAGTACGGAATGTAATGTCTTCTTCTCCCGGGCCACTTCTTGTATATATACACTGTATATATACTGTATACTTGCAACGTGCATACAATTAACATTATCGCGCTGCCTGCACTGCTTCCTGGGGTTGGGGTGTGGGGCAGGAGATGGGGTAAAAGCCACAGTTTACAGATAGGCACAATCTCCTGGGGGAGGGTAACAAAGACCCAATTCTCTTGACATTATGCTGGCCTCCCAGGATCATATTTTTGTCAGGACTGCGCTACTTGCCCTTTAAAAGATTTAGTTGCAGCCTCAGTGTCACGATGGTCGGTAGTGGATCTGCTGGACCAGCGCAAGCGATGGCATAAGCCACATCAGGGACCGGAGTCGAAGTAGAACCGGTTTTCACCAGAGCCCGCCGCAAAGTGGGATGGACTTGCTGTGGTGGGAATTTACCACGTCGCTTCCACTGATGAGATTTGCTTGCGGCGGCACCAAGGTGTAGCGAGGTACAGAATTGGAAGACGAGGCGTAGTTGGGACAGGCGGTAAGGTCAAGGCAGGCGGCAATGGTTCGTAGTCGAGAGGCGTAAGTTAGGAGGTACGGTACACGGTAAAGACGGAGACTCAAAGAACGCTTTCACAATAGGCTAGAGGGCACTAAATATCTGGCGGGGACGTTCTGGAAATGGGAACCTTATATAGGGTCAGCGACCGGCCAACAACCAATTGCTGGCCATTTAAATCTGAGGAAGCCGGCGTGTGCGTGCCCTAAGGAGTGGGGCCGCGCGCTGCGGCCGGCAGTGGAGCCACACGGAAGCAGGAGCACGGTCTGGTAAGTTTAGCTGCACAGGGGAACGAGTGCGCCCGCGGCCCGGCCGGGGGGCCGCGGGACCACTGGTAACACTCAGCCAGGGTGCAGATGGGTGTTTAATAGGATAAGCACTTGAGTCAACCCCTGGCTGGGGTGGGGGTTTTAAACCGCTTCCTGTCTGCCAGTCTCTGCTGGTGATTGCTTTTTGCTTTTTGTGTCCTAGCTGTCTGTTTTGCTCTGCTGTGTTGTTTTGGTTCTTGGATTTTGGCTTGTCTTTCTGGTTACTCCCCCCCCCCCATTTCCCTCCAATTCACATACTCCTGGTTTGACCTTGGCCAGTAAGACTATTCTTTATTTGTTATCTGTGGCGTCTGTTCCTTTTTTGTCGTACTTTTGTCTTCTGTCTGTTTGGCAGAGTAAGCCAGGGCAAGACTAGGGCAACCCTTACAATTGTGAAACTTAAACTCTGCCCCTTGCACTTCCAGCAGATGAGCTGCAATGGAAGACAGTTGTACAGAGAAGAGAATTTCTCAAAAATTCGGTTTGCCAGATTCGCCGAATTACCCGCAAAAACACTTTTCGTCCCGAATTTTTTTGCGACAAATCACATTAAAACAGCTATTTACCGGCTGCAGAGAGCCTGTTGGGTGTTGTAGAACATTGTGCCATGCTCAAATATGCATAGGGAGCGTGGTTTGGTCTTCATACAATGCTGTGTTTTAGTATGACTCGCAGATGACAGGCACCGCTATTAGAATCGCTTCACACTTCACTTCTCTGGGCAGTTACAGGGCCAAAACTGACCAAATAACTTTAGTGGGAACACAGCCTTACAAGGTAATTTCAGCGCCAGCTGGAAAGAACCGAGCTGAGGGCCAAGATTCTACTATAATAATAATAATAATAATTTTTATTTATATAGAGCCAACATATACCGCAGCACTTTACAATATAGAGGGTATAAGCACACACAAACCAGACATTACATTATAAAAAAGCTACTTACAAATGAGACACGAGGTGGGAGGAGCCTGCTCGCAAGTGCTTACCCTCTCTTAGGGTGTATGGATAAAACAAAGGGTGAGAAGTGCTTGGTTTACAATTGTCTAGCCATGTTACATAAATATGGGGTAGTATACATAAAAAAGTGGATGAACCTGCCATCCCAACAATATATCTATATACAGATAAGTGCCTGTGGGTGCCAAAGTGCAGGAAGTGACAAATGTGTGACAGAATTTGGGGGGTTTACAATTAGGGATCTTGGTAGGCTTGTCTAAGAAGATGAGTTTTCAGAGCGCACCTAAAACTGTGAGTTTTGTGAGTGTGCCTGATCCCATGTGATCAAAGTGTTGGGGAAGAAATCCGCTGTTTCTTGCAGAAGCGGGCAAATAGAGATGCGGAGAGTGGCATGGGGGCTTTTGTTGTGAGTGGTCAGGCGCCACCGGTGAGGAGGACGACTGGTGACAGGCAAACACGAATCGATGTAGCCGATCGCACTTGGGAGACGGGTGAAGCAAGCAAGGCTGGTGCCCTAGTTAAACAAGGCATAAAGTGCACCCCAAATGGAAAATTCAGCCACCTCCATGCCTCCTTGTGCACCCTTTTCTGCCTGGGATGAAGTGGCGCCCTAGGCAGTCGCCTACCTTCGACTACACATCGACCCAGCCCTGGAAGCAAGGGCTTCATCATCATCATCATCATCATCGGGAGAAGAGACCGGCAGCTTGTGCATCAGGCTTTGGCGCAGCCGGCAAGTCGGTAGTATGGCGTCAGCAGGGTGGCAGCAGTGCGATGTTGGGAACCAAACAGCCATGATTTAAACCACCCACTTTGCAGGTCCCAGAAAGTAGCGGTGCAGGAGCTCACCGAGGCAGCGGCGGTAACAGTCAGTGTGGAGCATTGTTGGTAAAATCACCTACTCGGCGGTGTGGCCAAGTTTTCTGCCAAGACACCGGAGGAGTTGAACATGGCTATAGGTAGAATCTGTGGGCAGAAAGTAAAGCGTGACCAGGGACCTAACGTTGGTACCACAGCCCTGCATCAACATATGCAGCGTCACCATACAGTGGCCTAGGAGAAACGTGTCTCAGATGTGGTGGTCCATCCTGCTGCAGCAGAAGCACCCAGTGGCACCCCTCCCATTTCAGGCAGTTAAGGATCCACCATATCTGCCGAAAGGAGTTGTCTGTCTTTCACATCATCTACCGGTCCAGATGCTCCTGCTCCTCGACACTCATGGTGCAAGCAGTCGTTCACCGAGACGATTGCCAAGAGACAGCAGTATGCGTCTAGCCATCCCAAAGTGTAGAAGTTGACCGTGCTCCTGTCCAAGTTGGCGGTACTGCTGTCCCTCCCTTTTCAAGTGGTGGACTCTGCACTGTTCAGAGAACTGGCCAGGAAATTTTGCATGCACTTTAGCCATTCATACACCGCCAAGCACACCCCCCATGAGCTGAACAGAACAGAGAAACTATGAACGGAGAAAAACAGAGAGAAATCTATGAACAGGGCAAAACAAGGAGAAATCTATGAACAGAGAAAAACAGGGAGAAATCTATGAACAGAGAAAGGCCATTAATGATTTCTTGATGATCCAAGTGGACAGCGATACTCCACTGAGTAATTTTTATGTCAGCCAGTGGCAGCTCATGCGTGACACCTGCCGTTTGCACAGACCCTTTCAGGAGGCCAGGTTATTTGTCAGTCGCCAGGACTATGGGATGAATAACGTCATTCCACTGCTTCATGTCTTGGAACAGATGCTGCAAAATCTGTCTGGTCAGGGGACTGGAGACGTGGCGACTACATCTCACAGCCACATGAGTCCAGTGGGGGCTGAACTGGAGGAGGAGGAGGAGGAGGAAGACATTGGAGCACAAGCAGTGTCTGGCGAAATGAGTGGTTTTTCTACTCAGATCACAGAAGAGGAGCAGGAGGAAGGTGACCCAGACACACCGTAGCAGTATACAGTGGAGATGGAGGCAGTGAGTCCCTCAGAGTCACTTGCGTAGATGGCCCGCTGCATACTGATTTGCCTGGCTAGTGACAGCCGAATTGTCACCATCTGGCAGAGGGATGACTTCTGGCTCTCCACCGTCTTGGACCCTCCCTACCGGTCTAAAATGGGGGCATGGCATGTTTTCACCTGGCAAGACGGAGGACAAACTCAAGTACTGTAGAGACATCCTATGTAGTCAGTTGGCCACTGCCTATCTGCGCCATAATCAATCCTCTAACAGGTCTGACCTGTTTCTTCACCCCCTCTAGTGATTTAGGTACCCACCAGCAGCAGCAACCGGAAGCAGACCCTGAACCCTGGATTCTTCTTGCTATCTGCCTCAGCTACTATTCTGATGCTACCACCTGCCTGATGCCACACATCTGCTGCCAACTGCTCCTTCAACCACCCACCATCTTTACCAGGGACTGGTATTGACACCCACATCCCCACTCTTCACTGGGCCATTATGTAGCCTTCTAATGCTGCTGCCACCTCAACACTCAGGTCTCCTCATGCTGCTGCTGTCAATCTCAGGTGCATTCAAAAACGCAAATGCATCCACTTTTTTTTAGAACCACCAAGGATTCTTTTGAGGGATCGAGAGAAGGGGAACTATCATAAATAAAAAAGGATGGAGCACTTCAAGTGATTAATTTATCCTCTTATAGATTAACGGAAAATCAAAAACAGGTGTTGGCATATGGTCTTACGTTCACTCCCATGCCCAAATTTAATGAATTTGTATGGGTAAAAGATATTAATCTCTTTTTGCTAGAAAGTTGGCTTTACAAAAATATCATAAAATGAAAAATAATGATGAACAAACCTTTAGGAAACAAGAGGAAAAAACATTGGGTGATCTTGAACAATTTCAGGTTGAAGGTGAAGGAGACCCCATAATTCTAGATATACCCTTGACAAATTTGAAACCAAAATCTAGGAATACACCTCCGATATCACAATATAATTTATTGGATACGTTTGTGGAAGTAGTAACGCAAGATATAAAGAAACTAGCACTCAGACGACAACCATCTTCTTTAAATTTAAAATGGGAGGAAGAAGTAGCTATTGCAGAATTACAATCTAACTGGGAGATAGTAATCAAACACAGTGACAAGGGTGGTAACATTGTCATCTTAAATAAAAGTGACTATAGAGCGATGGTTGAGAGAATATTTGGTGATTCAGAAACATATGAGAGGCTTCCAAAAGATCCAACCAATGAGTATCTGAAGGAACTAAAAAGGGTTTTGGATCTGGGAATTGAGAAAAAATGAATTACTACCACTGTGAGAGGTACATATCTTATGGTAATAAAACAATTAGAAACAAGAAAAAACCCAATTTGGATCAACAGGGATGTAAAGCAGGCAGTAAAAAACAAAAAGAAAGCGTTTCACATACTAAAACAGGAGGGTAGTGAAGAGGCACTAAGAAGCTATAGGGAAAAAAATAAGTGTGTAAAATAAAGATAAAGGAAGCAAAGCTGGAGACTGAAAGACGTATCGCTATAGAAAGTAACACTAACCCCAAAATATTTTTTAACTATATAAATAGTAAAAAGATTAAAGCAGAAAATTTTGGCCCTTTGAAAAATATTGAGGGAGAGACAGTAGAGAGCGATGAGAAAAAAGCAAACCTATTAAACACTTTTTTCTCCACTGTATTTACTGAGGAGGATGAGCTTCCTGTTGAACAAACGGATGAGGTAAACTCCAACTTAAAAGTTTCTTGTCTAACTCAGGAAGAAGTGCAGCTCCGTCTTAAGAAGATTAAAATAGACAAATCCCCAGGTCCAGATGGCATACACCCACGTGTCCTAAGGGAGTTAAGTGATGTCATAGATAGGCCCCTATTCTTAATATTTATGGACTGTCTAATGGGGTATGTCCCAAAGAATTGGCGCATAGCAAATGTGGGGCCAATATTCAAAAAGAGGACAAAAAGTGGCCCAGGAAACTATAGGCCGGTAAGTTTGACCTCTGTTGTAGGTAAAATTTATGAAGGTTTTCTCAGAGATGCTATCCTGGAGTATCTCACTGAAAATAAATGTATAACGCCGTTCCAGCATGGGTTTATGAAGGATCGGTCCTGTCAGACTAATCTCATCAGCTTCTATGAGGAAGTCAGTGCTAGACTGGATCGAGGTGAGGCATTGGATGTCATATATCTAGATTTTTCTAAAGCATTTGCCACATAAAAGGTTGGTAAATAAAATGAGAATGCTTGGACTGAGGGAAAATGTGTGCAAGTGGGTAAGCAACTGGCTCACTGATAGAAAACAAAGGTAATTAACGGTACATACTCTGACTGGATTGCTGTTACTAGTGGGGTACCACAAGGGTCAGTATTGGGCCCTATCCTCTTCAACATTTTCATTAACGATCTTACACATGGATTGCACAGTAGAATATCGATCTTTGCAGATGATACTAAGCTCTGTAAAGTAATCAACACAATAGAGGATAATGTGTTATTACAAAGGGATCTGGATAAGTTGGAGGCCTGGGCAGGGAAATGGCAGATGAGGTTTAACACAGATAAATGCAAGGTTATGCACATGGGGAGGAAAAATCCATTACATGACTACATGTTAAATGGAAAAAGGCTGGGTAAAAGTGACATGGAAAAGGACTTGGGAATCCTGGTGGACAGTAAACTTAATTGTAGCAGCCAGTGTCAGACAGCAGCTGCCAAGGCAAATAGGATCATGGGCTGCATTAAAAGGGGCATAGAGGCACATGATGAGAACATTATTCTCCCATTATACAAGTCACTGGTTAGACCACACATAGAATTTTGTGTACAGTTTTGGGCACCGGTGCACAGGAAAGACATTGTAGAGCTTGAACAGGTACAAAGGCGGGCAATAAAAATAATAAAACGACTTGGTGGACTACACTATCCAGAAGGATTAGCAAGATTAGGGTTATTTAGTTTAGAGAAAAGACGGCTTCGGGGGGACATAATAAATATGTTTAAATACATCAAAGGTCAATATAGAGATCTCTCCCAAGATTTATTTATACCCAGGGCTGTATCTAGAACAAGGGGTCATCCTCTACGTCTTGAGGAACGAAAGTTTCTACATAAACATAGAAAGGGATTCTTTACTGTAAGAGCAGTGAGACTATGGAACTCTCTGCCAGAGGAACTTGTCATGGTGAATTCACTAACAGAGTTCAAAAAGGGTTTGGATGCATTTCTGGAGCGTAATAATATAACAAGTTATAGTGTCTAGGATTCTGGAGAGGGGTCATTGATCCAGGGATTTTTCCGATTGCCAGATTAGAGTCGGGAAGTAATTTTTTCCTAAAATGAAGACAATTGGCTTCTACCTCATTGGGGTTTTTTGCCTTCCTCTGGATCAACACCTTAGCACAACAGGCTGAACTGGATGGACGTCTCGTCTTTTTTCAGCCTTACAAACTATGAAACTATGAGAAGAAATTCATGCTAAATGTGAATCCTACTATTGCTACCTTTTAAGCATTACCAAAAGTGCATAAAGAGGTTGTGCCAATACCAGGAAGACCGATAGTCTCAGGTAGAAACAATTTAACACATAGACCTAGCACATATGTTGATCATATACTGATGCCCTTTGTCACTGGCCTTCCTTCATATCTGAAAGATACTGTGATGAGAATTAACGATCTAGTGGTGAGTGAAAGTACACTTCTTGCAAGTTTAGATGTAGAAGCTCTATACAGTAACATCAGACATGATCTGGGCCTGAAAGCAATCAAGTATTTTTTGAAACAAGAGTTAACAACCTCCTTACGCCGCCACACACCACCAATCGCACCTATTCGCCTTCCCCTCTAACCCGTCTTATCTCCGGATTCTTTGAAAGCTCGCAGACACATAACTATTTTTTGTGTGATGCACCTTTTACTCATCAGATAAAAGGGTGCAGCCATGGGCACAGTCTGTGCACCAAGTTTTGCAATTTATTTTTAGGTGGTGGGAGGATCTATTAGTTTTTCTGAATACTGAAATATCACAGATTCGGATTTTATTTTGGGCCTTTATTGATTGATATTTTGATTTTTTGGGATGTAGGAATAGTTATTATGGATTTTGTATCTAGCCTACCTCAATGATAATGAAAGGGGGATGGAAGGAACGTTTCGAATTCATCGGTTGAGATAATTAATTTTGTGGATCTTGAAAATTTATGTTAGATGAAAAAACAAGCAAATTCAGAAAAGATATTTCGGAAAATTACGGCTACAACAGTTTGTTACATTTTCTAGCTGCATCCACCTTCTCAAAAAGGGATTCCTATAGACAAATTTCTTAGGGCTTGGAGGAATTGCTCTACTTTTGAGGCTTTAATGGAAGAATGTATAAAGTTAAGCACGTTTTCGGGCAATGGGGTTATCCAAAAAATGTTTGAGGAAGGCATTTAACTGGGCTTTGACCATGTGACGTGAGGAATTTATTAATCAGAAAAAGAGAAGAAAAAAAATGATTTAATTTGTTGTAAGGTACCGTGATGATAGAGCAAATGAATTTGAGGGGCATACTTAGAAAAAGACATTGGCACATTTTGAGGGCAGATCCAGTATTCCCTGAGGTGATTCCTAAATACCCTAGTGTCACTTATAGCTCCTCGTGGTCTCCAGGTTTCCTGACCATAACCTGCGCCCATAATGGGGAGGACCGGCAAAAAACAGAAGCCCAGAGGCACCCTGCGTCCCGGCTCCACTCAGGAGGAAAACCCCCCCGCCCCCCCCCCCCCCCCCCCCACCCCCCCCCCCCCCCCCCCCCCCCCCCCCCCCCCCCCCCCCCCCCCCCCCCCCCCCCCCCCCCCCCCCCCCCCCCCCCCCACCCCCCCCCCCCCCCTCGGGGCGTTCTTTGCCTCGGTAAAGCCTGATCCTCACTCCCGGCTCTCGGTCCCGCTACCTCCAAAGATTGGGCCGACGGCGCCGGTATGGCATCCTTCTCAGGCTCCCCGGAACGCGGCGGTGTACGCAGAGAGGTGCGCAATCATCCTCGCCCTCCCCGAGGCTCCGAGGGTCCCTCAGCAACACACGATTGGCCTTACTGTAACTGGATACGGGAGGTCCGGGCGTCCGTCCGAGTCTCCTCCGGCGCCTGGGTTCCGGACGGTGAAGCGCTGCGTCTCCTGCGCGCCGGGGTGAGCTCACCGCTGCAGCAGCTGAGAGCCGCTAGCGCAGCCGGAGCTGCCGGCGGGCTACACTGAGCTCTCCTGCGTGCTCCTGCCGGCTCCTGCTTTTCAATGTGACTCAGCGGGGAATCCACCATACGGCTCCAGAGGGACTTGGCACCTGCCTATGATGTCCTAATGGGCCGGACTCTCACCTTGCAAACCCTGGGACACTGTCTACAACAACAGTTGGGGGGGGGCTGGCTCTGCTATCCGGGCACCACAGCTTCCGACCATCACAGCAGAGAGCAGAACCCCATGGAAGTGCATCCAGGATTAGATGGCATCATTACTGGGGGGCGATCTAGCCCTCAGGGGGACACAGGAGCTCCTCAGTCCCTTCCCAGCACATAAACCCACAGCAGCTGCGGTGGGATACCACAACTGGTCCACGGGATCCTCATGGGATATGTGTCCCTTACAAAAGATGGCGGTTTCATCTAGGCGGAGCGCTTGCCGTGCCGCTGACCAACGGCTCCTGACTCCCTCCTGAAGTATATTTCAACATGGGGGGCAGCCATCTGTCTAACCGGGTGGCCTCTGCTACCTATCAATAACCCCGGCTGACAGCTGAGAGGGGTACCCCTGTGATTTTCGGAGTGCATCGTGCCATGCGTGACCAGGTGGCATACATCTCTTTTGTCAACAGCTCAAAACCCGCCTTCGCTGGATGAGATATAGACCCAGTGAACATTAGGCCGACCTGAAAACAACTACTGCTGTCGCTCCCCTCAAAAAACCGAAAATATACACTTTGTCTAACGCAGATGTCCGGGGAGTTCGCCCACCTGCGTGCTGTCTATCTTCCTTGCATACAAAAGTAGTTAGACTTAGATCAAGCCCAATCCAGACCTCTGCTCACTGGCGTCGGTAAATGATGAGGTGGCGCACCTTCGGCTCAATATTCGCCATCCAAAGCATTTGGATGACACTGAAAATCGCAGCAGGCGTAAAAATCTACGCATCAGGGGCCTCCCACAATCTGTCCTAATGCCTGATCTGTTCCAGTGGTCACGGCTAATCTTTCCAACGACCTCTAGGGCGCCACCACAGCTATATTGAACTGGACAGGGCTCACATGAGCTCTGAGACCTCCAACCGGGACGGGACCGAGACTCGGGGATGTGGTATCCGGGTTAATTTTTTTGCCATGAAGGAGGGACATCATTTCGAGCTCGGCGCCGCAAGTCATTGTCCTATAAGGGCGCTCCGTTTACGGATCTTACAGGACTTAGATCACGCACTCACCAATTAGCCCAGGAGAGCTGTCCTGAAACCCACTCTTGGACATTCTGAAGAGAAAAAACTATCCCACTTTCACTGGGGATTCCCCTTTTGCACTGCTATTCTCGGTTGCCCAAAAACAAGCTTTGACGGATTTCGCTCGGCAAGGACATTCCACAGGTGCTAAGACTCCTCCATATCAATAAACCTCGTCATTGCCTGAGTGGCCATCTTGGCTTTCTTCTAGCCTTTCAACCACCCAGCGGAGGGAGGCTGCAAGCTTTTTTTCACAGCCCGCACCGCTCGCCACTGGGGAGGCTAGGGTGATTCAAGACAGAGTCCTGGGGGTCGCATGGCCCGGGACAGCGGCGCTCTCCTCTTGAATGCATTCGTGAGGACAACTTGTTCGGAGGACTCCCAGTGGAGGTTCCCTACTCAATGCACCAGTGGGCAACCGTGAATGGGAGAATAGTCTCCTCTGGTTTGGCTCTGGCGGACATTATGTAGCCCATAACAGGTTTTGTGCTGATGTCCGGTTTTTACACTCTTTTGATTGTTTACTCAGGTCTCTCCCTATACATCTTGCTAAAATAGTGGCATTAGTTAGCATGGTTAGTCTTGTTCAGTTGTATTTTGTATGGACCACGGGGAGCCATCCCTAGGTTCCTGAGCTCATTCCACATTCCCCCAATAGGGGACTCCCGGCCATCTGGGTTTCACTCACCATAGCAGGATTCACATTTCGTGAGTACTATTTTTGTTAGTTAACGCGCAGGACTTAGATTCTTGCTTTTGGGTTCTCTGTCCGTGTCTTGTGTGTGTGTATGTGTGTGTGTGTGTGTGTGGTGGTAGCCCCCGCCCCCTTTTTTTTTTTCCTCCTTTTTTACTCTCTTCCTTCATCTCCTCCCTTCCCCTTCCCATCTCTCTTCTCCCCTCCTTTTCTCTGCAGCAGTGGTTTCGGAATTGGAGGCTTGTCTCAAGCTGGACGCGGACTGAAGCCCCCTTGGACCTTTCTATCATAAATGGATCTCCGCATTGACTTCCTTTAAGCGAAGGGTCGAACACGCCGGAGGAAACGTGCGCAGGTTCTCACCAGTTCCATCGCTCCATGGTCTAAATTGTATATGCCTTTCAAGAGGACCCACTTTAGGTAGGACACGCACTAATATCAAGAGTAAATATGTATACCTCATGGCACTTGCCCAATTGTCGTGCGTCCAGGTCTAGGGGAGTTCCGTAGGCGATTCATCGGTCCCCTAGACCCATCAGGTTGTCAGCTGCACCCAGGGGCACGCTAATCTCATCTTAGTCCTTTCCATCAATGGACACAACTGTTCTACCAATATAATGCTTATGCCCGAACACAGGCCAGGCGGGTTTCTTTGAAACTATGATTTGACACCTCTCTTCCTTTAGTTTCCGGGGATGTTATACTTAGTGGTTGATTTTAATGTTACGCTAGATCCCACCTCGGATAATCCTCTGGGAAATTCACGCCTAGCAGTATTCAGCCATTAAAAAAGAGCCCTCCTTCACTACTCCGCTCTGTGATGTCTGGAGGTTCATGCACCCCTCTGATAGGGACGACTCCTTCTTCTCTCCTCCCCACGGCTCTATAGTCGCTTAGACTCATCTAATGGTCCAACATGCTGCCTTGCGTGGACGGTGTCCTGCCTCTATTGGGAATATCCTGTGGTCTGACACGCCCAGTTTTTGCACGTTGCGGACTCCCCGCACGCGTGAGAAGGTCTGGGAATTGGAAATTAAATGAGTCTCTACTTCTGGACCGGTGTGTGTCGTGAATCGAGGTCATGTTTCAAATTACCTGTCTCTTCATACTCTCACCCCACTTCTAGGTCTAAACCAGTGGGAGGCCCTTAAATGTGTGATCCGTGGCATTCTCATTAAACACGGCTCTAGGCTTAAAGAGATTAGAGCGGTGCTCTCACAAAGCTCTCGCTAAGGTATCTACCCTTGAGGCAAGTGCATAAAGGCGACCTATCCCCTGTAGTCCTTTCGGGAGTTGCATAACGGCACGTATGGAGGTGCTGTCGCCTTATGGAGAACTCAGGGTCGTTTCATACCAACGTTGTCCGCAGCTCTTTTTATGAATTACAGCAAAAAATTGCGGAGGATGTTGGCAAGGGCAGGTCTGAGCACAGAGGGCAAAATCCCACATCCTAGCATCAAAGAACACTCGAACTCTGTGGTACAACGCTCTGAGAAATTGCTCAAACTTTCCATACGTTCTACTCCAAATTGTATAACCTTCCCCCTCCCCTCCCAGCCCACCAACCAGGGTGTTCCCTCACCCGTCCTTATCTTCTAGGATCCCAGCTTCAGTTGTAGAGGTTTGGATGAAACCATTCACTCTGATGGAGTTGAGTCGGTCATTAAGATTGCCAGTGGGAAGAGCCAAGGCCGGATGGGTTCACGGGACAATTCCTTTAAACACTTTTCGGGCTATCGGCCCAGTGATCTTGGACGCCTTCAACTCAATCACAGCTGACACCACTTCCCTGTCCAGACATACACTGGCACATGTTGCTATCTTCAAGCTGGGAAGGACCCCAAATGCTGTGCAGTACGTCCCATCTCCTGTTAAATGTGGATCTGAAAATCTATAGCTCGAAAAACTCGTAGCCAACAGGCTTTAATCTCTCCGTAAACTCGATATATTCACCCAGAGCAGGTGGGCTTTTGTCCGGGCAGAGGAGGCGCGCAGATAACAAAGACTTGAATAATCGATAGCATTTGATCACATCACTGCGCTCAATCCATAGGTGCACTCGGGTGGTATTTCACTGGATGCCAGAGATAGGCGTTCGACGCAGTTCGTGCCTGCCTGCACCAGACCCTCAGCCATGGGGTCTTGCGCACATAATTGCTTAGCTCTAGATTGCTGCTCTGTATTCGCGCGCCCGCTGCTCGTTCTAAGTCAATGGTGCCCCTGTCTGCTTCCTTCTCAATCTCATAATGGGACGAGACAGGGGTGTCCCTTATCCCGTTGTTTATACGTCTTGGTGGATGGAGAGTCTGATGGCGGCTAACAGATCTAACCATGATATGCAAAGGGGTTACTATTGAGGACGGGAGGTATAAATGTCGGGCATTTGCGGATTGACTTGTGATCTTACATAACAAACCCTCACATCTACCTCCCCAGCTCTGAATGCGTAATCAGAAAACTTTGGGGAATGGTCAAACGTAAATCAACGTTTCAAATCTGAGGTCTTGCCGGGTTGGAGTCACTACCCGAGAGCAGGCTTCCATAAAGTCAATTTTCTTTCAAGTGGCCCAGTGCGGGGAGTTCATATCTGGGGGTTGCATATCCCCCTCTGAGGGACTTGGTCGAGGCTTGTTTGCTAAACAATGTCCCCCCTCCCCCCCCCCCCCCCCCACCCCCCGGTCCTCCCTACACCCCCCCCCCTATACTTTCTCTGTTGGAGTAAAACCAAACGGGACCTGGTTTGTGCAGAATAATGAACTGTCCTGGTTCGGCAGAATCAAATCTTTTAAAAATGGCGGTTCTACAAAGTTCCATACCACTTTCAAACTCTTCTCATTCCAAGTGCCCGAGCAGTTTTGAAACCTTTCAAGATGTTTTACGCTTTCGGTGTGGTCTGCACGGAGGACCACGGATGCGTACGACACATTTACATGGTCTTAAGGCTACTGGGGCACGGGACGGCAGACTGTAAGATATACTACCTGCTTCGGCCTATTCGTGGTTACTGGCGCATGTTCTACGGAGGGGGATAGGAAGCTTTGGGTCAAACCTACTGAGGACCTTAGTCTCTGCTGTGGCGGTTCTCCCCTGGACCTGACTCCCTGCCCTGGGTAGTGGTTTGTCCTCCTCTTTCTGCGTGGGACAAGACCATGTCCGCTCTACTCCTACAGGAAAACTCCCACTCTCTGATAGATCGGTGGGGCACTTGTGTGCCTATCACAGACAACCCTGATTCCAATCCGGGGATCTCACACAGGAGTTTTGGGTGAACGAAAAGAATCGCCCCTACGTCTTTACCACCCCAGGGGGGGGGGGGGGGTGGCCTCTTAGGGAATTTGCGACCTGCTTGGCAATATCCTTGGAGAGACCCGTCCTGCAGTGCCTCATTTCAACGTGCTCAGCTTGATCACTTTTTCACAAATTAAGTCTAGATGTCATTTGAACAGGCCCCTTACGACTTTTGAGTCAATGGTGTGTCGGCTGCAAGTCTGAGGGCACTCCCTATCATTTCCTATATAAATTATTGTCTCTGCCGGGATGGCTCTCCCCCTTGTTTTGCCTTAAATGCGGAGGAGGAATTGGGTCTATCATTTTCCCACAGCCAATGGGAGCGATGTTTAGATGTCCCACCGAGCATTGGTGAGCGTCCAAACATCAGGAGACTGTTACAAAATTCGTCTCCCGGTGGTACAGGGTGACTGTTAGGTTTGCTTAGAAGTCTTTCCCTCACACATCAGATCTGTGCTTGGAGATCTGGAAAGGAAAAGGGGACCAATTGGAACCACATATGGTGGGGATGCTCGGTGCTACGGAGCTTCTGGATCTCGGTTCCTGGAGGTTGATTGGGAAAGTCATGGAGTCTCGATCCCAAATCTCCGAGGCAAGAGATGCTCTTCATGATCCCCATCTCCTACTGATAAACTCAAATGATCTCTTTTACAAGCACCTGATCAAGGCTGCTAAAAGTGATACCAGCAAATGGGAATCTAGGTTCCACCGCCCTGGATGAATGGTTTGCGGAGATGGGTCTGTGAGAGGATGGAGGAGCTGATTGGCCCGTACCCCTGACAAATGGATAAATCCGTTAAGATTTGGCTTTCAGTGGGCGCTCTTTCTAATCCCACTTTTTCTTTCAATACCTCTTAATGTGTCAATGCCGTAGGTGAGCACGTCCTTTTTCACCCCCGGCCTTCCTTCCTCCTACCCTTTCCTCCTGCTCTTTCTATTCCCCCCCTGCTCCCTTTTTTACTTGTTGTTTGTGGTGTCTGGGTGTATTGTGTGAAGTTATAGTTGTCTACATGTTGTTATTTGTTACTCTGGCTTGCTCCGACATATCGAAACTGCGGTTTCTTTTTTAGGCCCTAATAGCCGGGGGCACTTGCAGTTCCCTCTTATTGTATTGGTCTCACCTTGCTTATTTCATGTTGGGAAGGGCATTCTACTTCAATGTGCAGCTCCTAACAAGGGTTCTCGTTTTATGTTGATTGATTCATTGCTGCCTCGAGATTGTTCATCTTGATCTAATATTACTGTGGTCAGATACCTATGTAACATCATTTATCACTCATATGTCATTTTCTGCAAATGTCTTTATTTGAATCACTGTTTTATTCATCAATAAAATTTTCTTGAATATAATAAAAAAAATTCTGGGGCATCTGTGTGAAAAAGCTAGGGGAAAGAAAGAGCGATCTGGATGTAGTTTTGTTACAGGAAGAGGCAAGATTGATATACAGACTCAATACATTGAAACCTAAAGGCCTAAATGAAGGCTTTTCATTTTCAGCATTTATTTAATCTTGCTGATTCCCTATATTATAATTTTTGAAGAAACATGATATATATGTGATTAAGTACGGTCAGTGGATATAGCACAGTTGAATATATGACTATAGAAGCATCGGGGTTCACATATGTCTTTTCCTCCCTCCCATCTCCCTCCTGCCCCTCCCCTCCCCTCTGCCTCTACGTTGTCCCTCATTTTCCCTGTGTCTTGTAATGATGACAGGTATTGATCACGTGAGGCCACGGTTTCTATTTAACAAATTGGGATGTATGTATATTACTTCTGTGCATGGAGGGGTCTGTTGGCAGCTGAATCGTGTGGTATGTGCGCTCGCTTTGTTGTGGCGAGATGCAGCCCGGAAGTAGATTACTACCTATATATTCATCTATGTATAGATTTATTGTTTCTGCTCGCTGCATTGATTTTGTGCTAACTTTAAATACAATATATGGAGTATAGTGGTATGCAGATGCAATAGCGTTTGAAGATACTAATGTTTTTGCATGCTCCCATATTTTTGCATGCTCCCATTGTGACATAATGAATTAGGTGGCTAGCCGTGACCTGTAAGAGTGAATCTTCAATGGGGAAGGTGTGAGGCGAAACTGCAGGAGGGAGGGTGGGCTAACCATAGAGCCTGCAGCTTTATTAAAATGAATATGAATATTACATGTAAAAGAGAAGTGGTGTATGGAAATAGTCTGAGACAATAGTGTACATTACAATGGAACATGTATTTAATATGGCTTGCAGCTTCATTAAAATTAATATGTATATTAGATATAGAGGAGAAGTGCTTTATGGGAAGATAATATGACAATAGTGTACAGTATAATGAAATTTATATTACAAATGAAAATGCATATTAGACATGGAAGAGAAGGGGCTTATGGGAGTTGATAAAGCTGTAAGTGTGCTGCGGAATATAACACCTATTCTGCTTAGTCCGTTCTAGGTGAGCCACGCAGTTGCAATAATATGAGAGAAATGAGATGGAAGCCCACCACAGTTAATGCTGAGTTGTCTGCTGGTGCAGTGCGTTAATGCGGGCAGTACAGTAAGATGGGGCGCAAGCCCGTTATGGTGATGGCGAATTTGTCTGAGGATTGTTGGTTTATGGGAGCATGGTGGCAGCTTTAGCAGCACATATTATGAGTGTGCGTGCAGGAGAGCGGAAGGGGGAGTGGGTTTTATGTGGATTCTCTGATGGCTAATTGGTGAGCACCTGAATAGGGTGTGTACCTAACATAATATAAAAGGAAGTGAGCTTAGACCACATGTGATCGGACCTCTAACCCCTAATGAAGCCAGGTTAGCTGGTGAAACATGTCGGGGAGGTCAGATATGACGTTTTAAATTGTGATTTCTCACCTCTGTCTACAAGTGTCACCTGCTGCAGGGGTGTCACAAGGGGGCCTTATTTGTTTTGTGTCCGTGAGATTAGGGACGACTGCCCAAGTAGTAGGCTTGGGATCCCTTACTGGAGCTAGTAAATTGCTGTATATATAAGGCTTTCCTGTTAATAGGTGGTGCTCCACCAGACTTGATAATAGAAAAGGAGCTATTCCTTCTTTCAGAAGCAAAAAGGGTTAAATGATGAGGTTAGAAATCAGGTTTTTAAATAGTGTGTATAGAGGTTAAGAGTTATACATAATAAAAGTTACGTTTTAGTGTTTTACAGATAGAGAACTGATAGAGTTTAAGTTTGCTTATGGCAAAATAGTAAATATAGTGATCAAAAGTCACTCTCTGTTCTCTTGCGAGATTCCCAATTTTTTGGAGACTATCTCCAGGCTGTGTCACCATGTCACTCTCTGGGTTTATGTTGCTGTTATTGCCACCTACCGATTATGTCACCTTGCTGCCGCCACCTCAAAATTATGACATTGTGCCACTCTCCGGCCTTATGCTGCTGTTGTTGTTGTTGCCGCCACCTCCACACTGTGTGATTGTGCCAATCTGTGGCCTAATCATGCTGCTGCCACCTCCACAATCTGTCATTTGCCACTCTGTGGCCTACTCATGCTGCTGCCAACTGACCACTCTCTCAGTCGACCACCCTGTGGTTTCCTAATGCTGTTTTCAACCTCCACCACTCTATGACATTGCCACTATGTTTGGTTTCCCCTTCTTTTAATCTGTCAGAAGGAATTAAAAGGACAAACACAACCGATTGTGTCTTCGGAGAAGCGGTAAAGCTAGTATGACATGGTCCTTTGTTTGCATCAGGATTGTCTGATGAGTAGGTAGCCAAAAGCAGGAGTGGATACAAAACATAGAAGAGATGCAAATATTCCATTTACCTATTATTTTTGGAATCAACTCCTGTTTCTTTCTGGCTTTAGCAATGAGGGATTATTGACCAATTGAAAGCGGACACTGAAGGATCAAAGGAGCTAAATTCTAATTGAGGTAATGCAAATGACAGGATGAAAGAACTGCAGAGAGTAATGGGGGGTAGAGACACTAGGGGTACAAGTGCCCTGGAAAATGCAAAATTAAAGAGAAGAGATGACCCAATAATTTTATGCAGTGAATATTTGACATTATATCGTGCTACTTACAACAGTGCAGACATGTCTCCTGATGACAGTAGTTTTCTCTATTCAATGGCTAACAAATGCACTTATGTAGATTACCCAACAAAGGTTGCCTTAAGGAATGCAAATTCTTATCAAGCCTTTGTCAACATTCTAAAAGATTGGATTCAGGAGACCAATCATGATAGCAAGCCTCAAAAGAGAATAGCAGAGGTGATGAGAAATGAAGGGAACATTAGATTTATGGGGAAATGTTATCAATGTGGAATTATAGGTCATAAAATAAAGCAGTGTAGGAATAATAGGAAATTGCATAACAATAAGTCTTTCGTTCCTAGAAGGCAGTCCCCACAGCAAGGCATAGATAACGCAAAGAGTGATACACAACAAACTCCTGAAGTGACATTGTATGGTCCACTTATAAAAGAGATCAGGAAATTAGAAAAGGCAATGGCAGAGAGGCCAGAGGAATTAAAAGCTCCACCTCCCACAAATCCCTATTTGAAACCATAGGGATGTCAGGCCCCAGTTTTGTCCCTAGTATGCCAGCTAGACAGGGACCAGAGCGGTAGACCTCGTATTCAGGGTGCGGTAGGGGGCATCGTACAAATATTCTACTGGATACAGGTGCAGCCGTAAGTTTGACCAATTTGAATTTGGATGTAAACCCTTCTGGCTAAAGCATTTTTTTGATAGGTTTTGGTGGGCAATTGGTTCCCTCAAAACAGTCTCTCCCAATATCTATCAACATTGGAAGCCTTTGGGTGAAGCATGGCCTATACCTTTCCCAAACGCATGAAGGTACCATCATTGAGTCTGATGTGATGAAAGAACATCGGCTCATTGTTGATCTGTGTATTTGGATGTTGTGTAGAGGGTCACGGTACAAAGGCTGTCTAAAACTGGTCTCTGCCAATTATGCTCTTGCTACAATCACAGGTACTGAATCTTTAGATCCTGCTGAATTATTGAAAATGGATGATGACATACTGGCTGATATTTTGTGGCAACATAGCAAAGTGTGGGCAACTTCAAAAACTGAATGTGGCATGGTATCAAACATGGTGGTGATGGTAGAAGGCCCAGATCCTCCTCCCCAAAGACAATATAAGATACCACCTGATTCAATCCAATATGTCAAAAAAACACTGGAGGATTTGCTGACACAAAATGTAATCAGAGAATGTCAATCCACAAACAATGCACCTTTATAGCCTGTGAAGAAACAAAATGGCTGGCGTCCCACTTTGGACTATAGAGCACTGAATAAGTGTACCCCTCCTGTCACAAATGTGGTCGCAAAAATGCCCAATATGATGACCGCACTTAAGCCATCCTCCACAGTATACTCATCAATAGACATCTCAAATGGGTATTTTTCAATTCCTCTACACCCTGATTGCCAATACAAATTTGCATTTACCTTTCAAGGGAAACAGTACACATTTTGTCGATTGCTACAAGGTTTCAACTCCAGTTCGACATATATTCATAAATGCATGATTGAAATATTGTTACAATTTTCAGCGCCAGACGGCATTGTGCAATATGTGGATGACGTCCTTCTCCAAACTGACACTAAAGTACGACACTATGAGTTATTGAATGAGTTATTGACACTCCTTGAGAATGCAGGCCTTAAAGGGGTTGTCTCACTATGAAGATCATAGTTGAAAATGTGGGGACCAAAAATCTAAGGATGAACGTCCTTAGTTACTATGGGCAAGTGCTACGGTTTTAGAGAACGGGCTGGTTTACATGTGCTTAGAAACGGTGTTTGTTTACTGGTCAGGGAAGCATCCTGTCCTGCCCAGGTCCTGCACATGCAAAGGAAAGGCAGTTAAGAGGAGGGGCAGGGATGTGTGTATTGGCAGGCAAGGAGGAGAAGCAGTGAGAGGACATGCAGGGGGATTGTGTGTATTGTATCCTCTTCACTGCTTCTCCTCCTTGCCTGCCAATACACACATCCCTGCCCATCCTCTTAACTGCCTTTCCTTTGCATGTGCACGACCGGGGCAGGACAGAATGCTTCCCTGAACAGTAAACAAACACCGTTGCTAAGCACATGTAAACCAGCCCATTCTCTAAAACCATAGCACTTTGCCAATAGTAACCAAGGACGTACATCCTTAGATTTTTGCTCCCCACATTTTCAACTATAATCTTCGTAGTGAGTCATCCCCTTTAAGCTGAATCCAATAAGGCCCAGTTGATGAAAGATTCAGTGTCATTTTTGGGGGTGATAGTTTCAAAGGGAGGGAGGATGACAGATCCCAACAAATGTGAAACTATCCAGAACCTGCCTAGGCCAAACACGAAAACTGCACTTAGGCAATTATTGGGTCTTGTTGGATTTTGCAGAGACTTCATAGAAGGGTTCCCTGAGAAAGCAAAGCCCCTCTATGAACTCCTGAAAGGTGACAAGCGGGAAGCTGATCCACTAGATTGGATGGAAGAGCATGAAGGTGCTTTTGTTAGGCTCAAAATGGGCCTTACTCAAGCACCTGCTTTAAGTAATCCAAACCCAGACTTGCCATTTGCAATACAGGATCATGTCTCTTCAGTAGCAATTACGGCTGTTTTGCTACAAGAAAGGCAAGGAAAATGGGTTCCTGTAGGATACTTATCAAGATTGCTGAGACCTGTGGAAATAGGATTTGATGACTGTGTTAGAAATCTCTTGGCAGTACACTAGGCATTACTTTCCACAGAACACATTGTAGGGTTTTCCAAAATAATCCTGCAAACACCTCACACTCCCATTAAGATGCTTTTGGAACAGATACTTACTGGAGTGTCATCCCAAAGAGTAGTCAGGTGGCTGGTTGATCTGTCTCCAAGAAACATTGCAGTAGCACACAGTCCCACCTATGTTCTGCCCCGATTAATGCAGTATGATGGGGAGAAACATGACTGTGGGGAAGTGCACAGAGCAAAAACACAGGAGGTATTCAGAGTAGTGGAAGGTAGGAAAGATCTGAAAATTTGGGTAGATGGATCAAGATTAGAGATGGGAGAATTGATTCAAAGAGTGGACTCGTTTAGAATTCATGGAAAAACTTCGGTTCTAAACGGAAGTCGAAGTTTGGGGTGCTTTCGGGTTGAACGGGGAAGTGTGTTCATTGATAAAAACGGCCTGCGAGGCACAGGCGTTACATGTGGCAAAGAACTCAGGAGGGAAGAAAGGGCATAGCCTGCATGACATTGTGCAAAGAGATGAAGCTATCAGAGACTGGCGGAATTCTGTACGTCACCGCACTATATAAGTCCGGGCGCGACGCGGGTGCTCATACGCTCTCACTGTACTGATAAGGGAAAGGTGCTTTGCCGCGGCTGATTGTTTAATGAAGAACGGATTTTTTATACAGCGATCTTTTGTGGGGTGTCTCAAGTTGTCTTCAGAGACTGCTTATATTATAGTTCTATTTCTGATTTTTTTGGGTATTGGATCTGAAATCCAGTGTGTCCATGCTGCTGCATATACATTTAATCCTATCTGCTTCACCAGACATTGAATATCAAAGGGGGATCGAAGGCAGTTTACTGTTGTATTCTATTTCAAGAGAAAGAAACAGCGTTTTTACAATTCAAATACACTTCATTCGTTGGCTGCCTCAATTCTTTGGCCACATTTACATCAGGGTTAATTAAGGTTGTTATTCAGACTGTGGTGACTCCAAGAAACCGTTCGATTTTCATCGCCAAAAATATATACATTTTTCTGTTGCCTAATTTCACATAAGGCAAGGGTTAAATTACAATTTTTTCTCTTGTTGTGTGGCGGTAAAAAACACCGCATTTGTAACACTAGGCTACAAAGCTAGTAGATTGTGGTGGCTCAATTCCTTTGGCGCCACAATTTACACTCACCAGGGGTTAAATTAAGCGTTGTTATTCAGCTGTGGATGGACTCAAGGAAACCGTCTTTTCAACCAGCCAAATATATACATTTTTCCTGTAGCTAATATCACAAGCAAAAAGGTTAATTACATTTTTATCTTTTGTTGTTGCAGGCGTAAAAATACACCGCATTGTAACACAACTTCAATGCATATTAGCTAGTTTGTAGTGGCTCAATTACTTTGGCGCAATTACATCCAGGGGTTAATTATGGTTGTTATTAAGCTGCTCGGTGACTCACAAGAAACCGTCACTTTTCACGCCAAAATAGTATACAATTTTTCCTGTTGGACTAATACCACAAGCAAAGGTTAATTTACCAATTCTATCTCTTGTTGTTGGGGTAAAAAACACCGAATTGTAAAACGTTACAAAGTGAAGTTTGGATCGGGTTAGGTGGTCAATTCTTTGGCGCAATTTTACATTCAGGGGTTAATTAAAGCGTTTTGTTATTCAGCTGTGGTTGACTCCAAGGAAAAACCGCATTTCACCGCTAAAATTTTTACATTTTTCTTTTAGCCTAATTCACAAGCAAGGGTTAATTTACAATTTTATCTCTTGTTGTGTGGCGTAAAAAAACACGATTGTAACACGCTTACAAAGCTACGTAGTCTTGTGGTGGCTCAATTCTTTGTGCGCAATTTACATCCAGGGGTTAAGTATGGCGTTGTTATAAGCTGTGGTGATTACCAAGGAACCGTTCATTTTCACCGCCAAAATAATATTATTTTTCCTGTGCCTAATTCACAAGTCAAGGATTAATTACTAATTTTTTATCTCTTGTTGTGTGGAGTAAAACAACAACGCATTGTAACACGTTACAAAACTAGTAGTTTGTCAGGGTGGCTCAATTCTTTGGGGGGGGGGGGGGGGGCGCAATTTACATCCAGGGGGTTATATTAAGCGTTGTTATTCAGCTGTGGTGACTCAAGAAAACCGTCATTTTCCACCGCCCAAATATAAAAATTTTTCCTTCGTAGCCTAATTTACAAAGCAAGGCTTAATTACAATTTTATCTCTTGTTGTGTGGCGTAAAAAACACGCATTGTAACACGCTACAAAGCTAGTTAGTTTGTGGTGGTCAATTTCTTTGGCGAATTTTAACATCAGGGGTTAATTCAAGGTTGTTATAAGCTGTGGTTTGGACTCCAAGGAAAACCCGTCATTTTCACCGGCCAAAAATATTATACATTTTTCCTGTAGGCCTAATTCACAAGCATAGGACTAAGTACAATTTTATCTTGTTGTGCGGCGTAAATTCAACACCGATGTATACTCGCTCAAAGATAGTAGTTTGTGTCGATCAATTCTTGGCCGCAATTTACATCCAGGGGTTTAATTAAGCGATTGTTATTCAAGCTGGGTGACTCCAAGAAACCGTTCTTTTCACGCCAAAAATATATACATTTGTTCCTGTAGCCTAAATCACAAGCAATGGTTATATTACAATTTTATCTCTTGTTGTTGTGGCGTCGTTAACAATAAACACCGCATTTGTAACACGCTACAAAGCTCAGTAGTTTTTGTGGGTGGGCTCAATTCTTGGCGCAATTTAACTCCAGGGGTTTAATTAGGATTGTTATTAGCTGTGGTGACTCCAAGAAACAGGTCATGTTTCACCGCCAAAAATATATACATTGTTACTGTAGCCTTAATTCACAAGCAAAAGGTTTATTACAATTTTTATTCTTGTTGTGTGGCGTACAAAAAAACACCGAATTGTAAACTCATCTACAATGTAGTAAGTTAGGTGGTGGCTCAATTCTTTGCGCGCCAAATTTACATCCAAGGTTAAACTAAAGTATTTTTTCTGCAGTTGCACTCAGTAAAAGAAACTTTCTTTTTCTACACCGCCTCAGAAGAAAATTTCGGTAGCATAATTTTCATATCCGAAGGTTAATTAAAGCCTTTACATTCAGTAAAAAATACACAGAGTTTTTAAAAAGGCACATTACAGTCAATTTTCCTGGCCTCTTGTGGAGCGCCAACTTATATCCAAGGGTTAACCATGGCTTGTTAAAGGGGTTAATTTGAGTCAATTACAGGGTGTATGTTTATCATATCAGATTATCTTCAATTCAAACAGTGTCTGTAATTTTAGAACAAACAGTATGTCAGGACAGAGAGGGTGGCCAGGCTCTCACCTGCAGTGGCCAGGAGGGATCACAAATATTCCTGGAGCAGGCCCAGGTCGCAGCCACAGGCAAGGGGAAAGTCGCAGCAGGGGTTAACTCGGGAGGGCACAAAATGCAGCTGTCATCTAGCGGCCGTGTGTGGTTCAGCTACCCCATGGTTCTTTGATGGTTGAATAGGTTCATCCACGTCCCTTCCCAGATGCACATCTGACAAAACCCCAGCCATGAGTTGTTGGGAAGCTGGACACAAACCTTAGTTGGGCATGGCCGGGGGAGCGGAGTCAGCGGCCCGCACCTGCCCTAAACCCGCCATTGTCCCCATCCGTTCCCTCAGCCGAGATCTACTTGTGGTCTGGGGCCTCAGCGGCCACTATTATTAGTGAGGCATGATCAATTCTGAGGAGGGCAGTCAGCAGCAGCTACTGGGCAGCGAAGGAAATGGGGCCAATATCCCCTGCTTCTCTGCAGTAGGCGACAAATATAGATGTTGAGAGTGGCATGGGGAGGGTTTCATGTTGTGAGGAGGTCAGCCTCTGCATACCAAAGATCGGTTGGATGAGGACCAGCAGTGACGATGGAAACAACAAAAAGATGAGATTGTAATCCGACCATATTTGGGATGTATGGGTGAGGCAAGGGCTTCATCATCGTCATGTGGAGAGAGGGCGTCAGCTTGGCCGTTCAGCGCCAAATAGCGCAGCCAGCAAGTGAGGCGTTCATATGTTGCCGTGAGTCAGCAGGATAGCTGCAGTGTGAGGTCGGCGAATGGAGCCAAGCGGACCCCGGGGTTGGTAAAAAACCCGCTTCGAGGTCCAAGAACATGTAGAAGGGCTCAGGGGCTCAGCGAGGGCAGGGCGGCAAGAGATAATCACTCAGTGCGGACGCGTTGAGCGGTTTTTTTAAAATCCGATACTCGGCGGCGGCGGGCTGTGGCAGTTCTTTGCTTAAGACACGGAGGAGCCGAATATGGGTATATGGTAGAATCTGTATAGTAGAAAGTGGAAGCAGTGGCCAGGGAGCGAGCTATAACTTTGGCACCACGGCCCTGCGTCACACATTGCAGCGTAACCATCCGTTGGCCTGGGAGAAATGTGGCTCAGATGTGGTGGTCCATCATGCCAGCCGCAGGACCCAGCTGCAGCAGGCAAGCCAGAGCCCGTGGCTCGCATGCCATTGAGACAGTTCAAGGACTCCACACCTCTGCAGAGGGAGTGTTTCTCTTTGACATCTATCTTCCGGTCCAGATGCTCATGCTCCTCGCTACTCTTGCGCCAGGCAGTCGTTTTAAGTATGAGGCGATTGCTAAGATGACAACTAGTATGCGTACCAAACCATCCTAAGGTTGCAGAAGTAGACCGTATAACTCTGTCCAAGTTGTTGGTGCTGGCAGTCCCTCCCTTTCCAAAAATGGGGGACTCTGCACGTCAGAGAAACATATTGGCTTGTGCCGAGCGAGAGGATGGAGAGTTCCAAGCCGTTAATTTCTTTTCCAAAAAAAGGCCACGAAGTCAGCACTTTCATTTAAATATGTAGAACAAGACAGGGTGGGACAGTTCTTGAGCTTATCGGTTTGTTCCAAGGTGCAAGGCAGCGCGGATGGTATGGAGCTGTAACCTTCGGTCAGGGCCATTAAATGTCCTTTAAGGGCCCACTGGGTGAATGTGCTTCCGGGCCCAGGTCCACACCAAAAACTTGGACAGGGAGATCGCCGGCTTTCTCTCACGTTGGTCAAACTGTGGCTCCTGCGCACAATAGTCCGCCTCCTCTCCTCCACCACCACCACCATCTCAGCCTCCAAAGTACTGCTCCATTTCATTACCACATGTGTAGGGCACAGCGGGTGTGTCTCGCAGTTCTCACATACCTGGATTTTTCTTGGCGAATAATGAGCGTCACCACAGGGGAGGAACTGCTCAGCGTCATGCAGCAAGAAATTGATGTGTGGCTTTCTCCGCGCCAAACTGCAAATCGGAACCATCGGTGAGACGACATTGGAGGAACATGGTGTCGCGCTGCCGCTGCATTGAGGAGGGAAGTGGTCCTTGATTGGCGCACCATGTTCAAACCTGGTTGTGAAAAGGGTTCCTTAAGGTCTTTCACCGATCTTCAGAAGATTTGAAAAATGGCCAGGAAAAACTGTGCATGCACTTCATCCATTCTACAAAGCACAGGAAACACCCTCCTCGAGTCTGCAGCGGGCAGAACGGCCTCCCCCAACACACTCTGATATGCGATGTTTCCACCGTTGGAATTTACAGCCTTGCACTTGTTGGACCGACATGTATGACAGAGAGAAAAGGGCCATTAACGATTTTTTAGATGATCCAGGGGACAGGAGTACTCCCCTGTGTAACTTTGATGTCAGCCAGTGGCAGCTCATGAGTGACCCCAACCTGCCGTTTGTTTCATAGTTTCATAGTTTCATAGTTTGTAAGGCTAAAAAAAGACAAGTCGTCCATCTAGTTCAGCCTGTTGTGCTAAAGGTTGTTGATCCAGAGGAAGGCAATAAAACCCCAATATGTAGAAGCCAATTTTCCTAATTTTAGGAAAAAAAACTTCCTTCACTACTCCAACCTGGCAATCAGAAAAAATCCCTGGACATCAATGACCCTCTCTGAATCATAGTTCACCTATAACTTGTTTATATTATTACCGCTCTGAAATGCATCCAAACCCTTTTTGAACCTCGGTTATTGAATTCACCCATGACCAGTCCCTCCTGGCAGAGAGATTCATAGTCTCACTGCTCTTACAGTAAAGAATCCCTTTGTTGAGGGCTTCGAGGAGGCCACATTATTGTCAGTCGCAAGGGACTATGGGATGAATAACGTCATTCACTGCTTCATGTCTGGAACAGATGTGAAAAAATCTGTCTGGGCAGGGGGATGGAGACGGTGGCGTATCTTACATCTGTGGCCAGGACACATGGAGTCCGGTGGGGACTGAATAATGGAAGGAGGACGAAGGAGGGACCATTGGAGCAGAAGCATTGTTGGTTGAAAAATGAGTGGAATTTTCTACCAGGTGACAACTAGAGGAGGAGCAGGAGCAGCTGGAGGAGGTAGATGGTGATGAGGAAGATCAGGGCAGATGACCCCGCAAGCAACCGGCAGTATACAGTGGAGATGGAATGGCAGGAGCCCATCGGAGTCACCTTGTTGCTGTATGGGCTCGCAGCATGCTGATTTGCACCTTTGGCTAGTGACAGCCAACCCGAAATAGTCAGCCATCCGGCAGCTGGATGACTTCTGGCTCTACACCCTATGGGACCTCCGCTACGCGTCCACAAAATGGGAAGCCTTTTTCCAGCTATTTGAGGAGGGAGGACAAACTCAAATACTATAGGGAAATCCTCCGTAGTCAGTTTGGCGCTGCCTTTGTGCGGCATCATACTCCTCTGAAGGTTGACGGGGGGTTCTTCAGCGCTCACGTTACTACTGCCGCGGCTGCGGGGGGAAGGTGGGAGGGGGGTACGGAGCGTACCACCTCCATCAGAGCAACCTAAGTCTGGAGGCACTGATGGCAGCTTCCTTTTCACCCGCTAGTGAAGGAGGGCAGTCAGCCAGCACAGCAGCAGCTGGACCTGGAGAAGACCCTGAACCAAACAGGTGTGGCCTTACTTGGGACAGCACTCTGCTCCCCAGTTAGAAATCATGCTGGGAATACTGGGCAGCCCAAAACTGGATGTGTGGCCGCAACTTGCGTGTTTGAGTGGAGAAGGGGCTTTTGTCTGCCCTCGGCCCAGTAGTGGGCATCAGAGAGGGTGTTTCAGTGCGGCGGGGGCATCGTAACCCAAGGAGAACCCGCTTGTCCACGGGGAATGTGTGAAACGATTGAACTTTGTCAAGATGAATTCAGCGTGGATCGGCCAGGATTTTCAAAATCCAATGCCTTAGGCGTCAGACTAGATCAGCACTGACGCCTCATCCAAATGTGAGAATGAGTCTGGGTTTTCAAATACCTGCCTTATGCCACTCTATTCTGAGGCCGCACCCGCCACTGATGCCACTAAATTGCTGACAGTTTTCTCCATCTGCCACCAACCCATCTTTACCAGGGAATGGGTTATTGCCACCACCTACCACACTCGTCATTGTGCCCTCTGTCTGACCTCATGCTGCTGCTTTGTGGGCTTCTGCCGGGGACCTCCACATTGTGTCATCTGTGCCCACTCTCTGACCTCATGCTGTTGCTCCTGCCGCCCGTCACATCACTCTTGTCATTGTGCCAATCTGTGGCCTACTCCCAGTTTTTGACACCCTCCAGAAATGTGATTGTGCCACTTTCTCGACCTCATTGCTTGCTGTTTTGTGGCTGCTACAGTGACCTAGACACTGTGTTCATTGTGACCACTCTGTGGCCTATTACTGTTTTTGAACACCAGCCAGGAATGTCATTGTGCCACCTGTCTACCTCATTCTGCTGCTGGTGGCTGCTGCCGTGACCTAAAACACTCTGATCATTTCGAATGCCACTCTGTGCACCTATTACTGATTTTTGCCAACTCCAGAATGTGATTGTGCCACTGTCTGATCTCATGCTGCTGCTGTGGGGCTGCTGCCGGACCTACCCACACTCTGTCATTGTGCCCACTGTCGACCTCATGATGCTGCTTGTGGCTGCTGCAGTTGACCTACACACCGTGTCATTGTGCCACTGTCTGACCTCATGCTGCAGTGGTGCTGCCTGTGGACCTAACAGACAGTGTCATTGTCCCCACTTCGTGGGCCTACTCCCTTGTTTTTGCCACCTCCAGATTGTCATTGTGCCCTGTCTGACCTCATGATGCTGCTGTGGCTGATGCTGTGACCTTACACACTGTGTCATTGTACCCACTCTGTGGCCTATTCATGTTTTTGCCAACCTCCAGAATGTCATTTGCCCACTGTCTAGGACCTCATGCTGCCTGCTGTGGCTGCTGCCCCGTGGACCTACACTCTGTGTCATTGTTGCACTGTCTGACCTCATGCTGCGTGTGGCTGCTGCCTGTTTGACCTACACACTGTGTCATTGTCCAAATCTGTGGACCTACTCTGTTTCTTGCCACCGCGGAATGTCATTGGCAACTGTCTGACCTCATGCTGCTCTGTGAGCTGCTGGGCTGCTGTGACCCTACACACTGTGTCATTGTGCCACTGTATGACCTCATGCTGCTGCTGTGGCTGGCTGACGTGACCATACACACTTGTCGTCATTCGTCCCACTCTGTGGCTACTCCTGTCTTTTGCACCTCCGAATGTTTCATTGTGCCACTGTCTGACTCATTGCATCCGCTGTGCGGCTGCTGCCGTGACGTGACCTACCACACTCTTTCATTGTGCCCACTCTGTGGCCTATTCCTGTTTATGCCTCCTCAGAATGTCCAATGTGCAACATTCTGACCACATTGCTACTGCTGTGGCTGCCATGCCGTTGACTATCACACTGTGTCATTGCTTGTCCAACTCTGTGGGCCCTATTCCTGTTTTTGCCACACTCCAGAATGGTTTCATTGTGTCACTGTACTGACCTCATGCTCCCTGCTGTGGCTGCTTCGCCTGCTGACCTTCACACACTCTGTCATTGTGCCACCTGTGGCTTATTCCTGTTCTTTGCCACCTCCAGAATTGTCAAATGTGCAAATTCTGACCACCTGCTATGCGTGGCTGCTGCCGTGACCTAACACTGTGTCATTGTCCAACTCTGTGGCCTAGTCATGTTTTTGCCAACTCCAAGAATGTCATTGTTACAATGTCTGACCTCATGATGCTGCTGTGTCTGCTGCCGTGGACCTACACACTCTGTTCATTAGCCCACTGTCTCCACCTCAGGTTGCTGCTGTGGCTGCTGCCGTAATCTACACACTGAGATTCATTGTGCCACTGTCTGACCGCATCATCATGATTGTTCTGTGGCTGCCTGCTGCCGTGACCTACACACTGGTGTCTTGTGCCACTGTCTGACCTCATTTGCTGCTGTGTGGATGCTGCCGTGACCTACACACTCTGTCCACTTGCCACTGTATGACCTCATGCTGACTGCATGGGTGCTTGCCTGTGGGGACCTACACACTCTGTCATTGTGCCACTGTTGATACATCATGCATGCTTGCCTGTGGGCTGCTGCCATGACCTACACACTGTGTCTTATGTCGGCCACTGTCTGACCTCATGTGCCTGATGTGGCTGCTGCGTGACCTACACACCCTGTGTCATTGTCCCACTACTGTGGCCTACTCCCTGTTTTTGCCACCATCCAGGAAATGTCATTGTGCCACTGGATCTGACCTCAATGCTGATGATGTGGCTGCTGCCGTAACCTACACACCCTGTGTCATTGTGCCACTTTTGTGGCCTACTCGTTTTTTTGCACATCCAGAATGTCATTGTGCCACTCTTGACCTTCATGCTGCTGTGGCTGCCGCCTGCACCATCCACACTCTTTCAACGATGTTGCCACCTGAGCCCTCAGCTTGTTTTTTTTTCCAGCTGTCGCTGACCATGACTTTATCAGGCATACATTCCACACCTTCAGTTTTTTGGTTAGTTTTGCCCTCTTAAAGTGCCCAGGAATAATTTTATAGTGATGCGATTCTAAGAAGCGGGGCGGCAGTCAACTGTGGTGTGTCATATAAAAAACAAATTGTATGGGAAGACCAAACCAAGCTCCCTCTGCATATTTTAAGCATGGCACAAACGTTCTACAGAACCCTGAAGGCTCTGTGCAGCCTGGCAAATAGCTGGTTTTTTAACGTGAATTCGTCCCAGAAGTTAATCCGGAAATAAGTTTATTTTTTGCCGAGAAATTCGGCGAAGTGAACAAACCGGAAATTTCGGGAATGCGCCATCTCTAATCAAGATATTGGGAGGGAAGGTCAGTTTCAGTTTCACATAGGTTATGCTTATGGTTGTCCCTAAGGACAAATGAGCAAATTTGAATCGTGTGTCAAGGAATTTCTCTGCCAAAGCCAGCAGTACTTAGGGGGCATGTGAGGGAAACGCCATTTACATTTTGTTTAAGGGACCCACCAATTACAATATTTTCTGACTTAGTTGCTTATGTCACAAGATAATTTGATCTGAAGTTACATGCCTTTATGGCAACAAGAGGATTTAATGATGCCATCCTGGAAGTCACTGGGTACAATGGATCAGTACTTAAGGGGACATTTGGGAAAGAGCCAGTGTAAATCCTCAAAGAGTGGCCCATAGTGAAGGTTTCAGGCACATAAAAAAAAAAGCGCACTGATGAAATTGCATTGGGCAACAATTAGGGGTTGACGAGCTTGCAAAAAAGCGGCAGCCGTCATAGGGGTCAGAATGGAAACTCCCTATGAAATAGAGGGGAAAGCAAGCCTGGAGAAGCATGATTCGCCGTTTGTTCTAAGCACAGAGAAGAGATGGAGCTTGAGTGCATGGCTGTTGTAAACAATTACCACACCCATGCTTAGCAGAAGCAGCCAGACAGGATGAAGGTCTGTTTTTACACAAAATCAAAAGACCAGATCAGGTAAAGACAACAGGTATGTCCCAAGGTTTACATTCTCCAAGATTAGTTATGACTATGGGGACCCTTCTAGGGGGAAGGCCCCAGGATTTGCTTGGGTCTACTGTCAACTATCAAAAGGAATGTAAGCTCAAGGAAAATCATAGTTGACAGGACACATGGGTTGCTGAGGGTAACTAAAGGTTTGTTCAGGCCAAATATGGTGGGAAAACATGAAGGAGACAATTGAGAAAAATTATAAGGAATGTTTTATCTGTGCTCAAATGAATCCTAGGCCAAAGGGCAAGGCCGTAGCGGTCAGGATCCCGCTGAGCTGATGGACCTTGGGAGAGGTTTGCAGATAGATGGATTTTATTGGGGTCCTTTACCAAGTGCTCCGGAGATAAAGATATTTACTGGGTGGTGGTTGATGACTTTTCCATAATGAGGTTTAGTAGAGCCATTGCCCATGAGGTATGGACCCACACCTACGGCAACAGCAAAAAGCTCTTGGGCAGGAGGTGATGGGTTTTTCGAGATGGGGATTCAAAGGGCATTGAGTCAGATCGAGGTTCAACATTTCACAGGGAACAACTCTATGAAATATGTGCTGTGAATTGCTTAGCATAGAACAAAAAATCAAATGTACCATTTATCATCCCCATTCATCAGGGATGGTTAGAATGAATGGAACAGAACTTTGAAGGGAACTGATTGAAATAAAAAATGGTGCTTTACAGTCCAGGTTGGTAACAGTTGGCTAAGCTTTACCTGCAATATTTTTAATGGCAATACGGGGTTACGAATCGCAAAAGGCACCCACAATAACCCATACCAATTAAATGATGCGTAGAGTCATGAACCTCAATGCCCCTTCTCTGCTGATTCCGCCAGCTCAGTTACCCCAATGAGGAAAAGTTTGGAAAAGGGAAAAAATTCCTGTGGTTCAGTTGCAAGACAGAGGTTATTTTGCAATTTGTCCGTAACAACTTGAAGCCAAAAGCAAAGGAAGAGCTGGGAAAGCCACCTGTTAAGTTAAGGTGGGAGATAGGCCATATTAAGATTTTGTGCCCAAATCTTATTGGGATGCTAATTGGGTAGGGCCCATTTGAGGTAACTGTGACACTGGTGACCAAATTTTCCAAAAAAGAAAATGGAGAGAAATTGTTCATGCGATCCGTGTAAAAGAATATAACGCTAAGAATTTGATATTGCATATAATCTTGTCTTTTGTTCAGGTTCATCTTATGAAGCATCAATGATTAGAAGCCGGATAAAATTCTCGGATCCCGGAATAAAATAGATGCAGTGTGGGATGTGGATTCTCTGCCAGAGGGAAATGTCATGGTGAATTCATGGACATAGTTCAAAAAAGGGTATTGGATGCATTTTCTTGAAGTAATAATATAACAGGTTTAAAGTGTCTAGGAGTCTGGAGGGGGGTCATTGATCCAGGGATTTTTCCGATTGCCAGATTAGAGTCGGGAAGGAATTTTTCCCTAAAATGAGGACAATTGGCTTCTACCTCATTGGGGTTTTTTGCCTTCCTCTGGATCAACACCTTAGCACAATAGGCTGAACTGGAGGGACGTCTCGTCTTTTTTCGGCCTTACAAACTATGAAACTATGGAACTATGAAAATGACGTCGAGTTATGTTGGCAATTGGCATCACCTACGCTATTGGCTATCATGGCGTGGGACCCATCCAATGTCCCTTAGCAGTGTCATCCATTTTGTTATGGTTTAATCCTTGAGTGAAAAATTGTATTTCTATAGTATTGTCAGTATTTAACACAATGGTTATAGTAGTAGGAGCTTCTGGCGCATTTTGAGTAGTATATATACAGTATATATTTTATATGTATAATTGGCAATAAATTTTTCAGCCAATTTAGCGAATGCAATGTTAGTTGCACATCCCATCAGCTCCTTCTCCCCATACTGTGTTTTTGCTGACAATTATTCATTCCCCTCAGTTAATTGTTCGCACATTTTTAGCCTTTGAAAAAGAACCTCATAAGCTTTCACTGTATGCAATCTCAGACCTCTGCCTCTCCCCTCTGCCAATCCCCTTCACTGGCTTCCCATTGCCCAGCGAATTCATTTCAAGCTACTAACCATGACCTACAAGGCTCTCCATGACCTCTCCCCTCCTTACATCTCTGCCCTAATTTCCAAATATCTCCCCTCACGCAATCTCCGCTCCTCACAGGACCTTCTCCTCTGCTCTCCCCTTATCAGCTCCAAGACTTCTCCCGTGCTTCACCCACACTCTGGAACTCACTGCCCCAACACATCAGACTCTCCTCCACTTTCACCAGCTTCAAAAGCAACCTGAAAACCCATTTCTTCAGGCTTGCCTATAACCTACACTAACCTTGTTGTCACTACTTCCTCCACAAACATGTCTGCCCCTCACCTCCTGTCTCTTTCCCCCTCCTTGTAGATTGTAAGCCCTCAAGGGTAGGGTCCTCTCTCCCTCTGTCATGCCAATTGTCATTAATCACTTATCATTGTACTCATTTTACTTATGTTATATATGTAACCCCCTCGAATGTACAGTGCCCTGGAATCAATGGCGCTTTAAAATAAATAATAATAATAATAATAATAGACCAAACTTAATAAGACCTAGGACCAACTATCATGCCATCATCTAATTCTAAAACACCTTCAACTTTTCTAATCTTTGCTTTAAAATTCTTCTGTCACAGGCCAACATATCTGTGAGATCTCATAAGGTTGAGCATGGTCCTTTATCATATCACTCCATTGATGGATTCTCAGAATGAGTAGAGAATTTAAATCTGACAGGGATTTATATCTGTAAGAAAACTAGAACAAAAAGGAGCAAATGCTACAATTCTCATACATCATGATAAGCAGGTTACTCACCTATTGGAGAGTAATGCTAAAGGTTATTGGTGTGAGATCTTGTTTGGGCATTCTAGTGCAGCTAATGGAATCTTGGAACTATTTAGTCCATCCGATTATTGTTCTGCTCATTGTTGCTGTAGTTTTATCCCTATTACAAATTTATATGTTCTATGTGACACAATATTTACATATAAAAAGGTTCGGATCCTCTCCATGAAATTGAAGGCTCAAATCAGTGTACAAGGTCGCCTCATGTGAAGCTGATGTGAGGATACCCTTTTGATCTTGTAGATAAAATATTATTATGTGATTGTGTTAATGAATTATTTTGTTATAATAGATGTTAAGAAATATTACTATGTGATTATTTTAATGAATTATTTTGTTATGTGATTATTTTAATGATTTGTACATTTGTAATTTGTATTTCAATGCCTACTTCAATGTCCTAGTAAAATGTTATGTAGATGAATGAATGTTGGTGAAAGGCGTATGGCTGGGTTCCCCTCTTACTCAAGAAGAACTGGAGAAGATTATGCAAGCGCGGGTTTTCATCATTAATGTGTCATTCAGACACAAATGGGGATTATGTTGGATTATTTTGAATATATATTGCTAATCGATCTATAGACTCTAAGAAGGACTTTAGGCTACAGTAACTGGCTGAGTTAATTGTGGTGGGAACACATGGTCTGAACAGGTGCTAACAAAGAGACTGGGTGTAAATAGCCAATGACCATTCATAATCAAAGTGACGCAGCTTCCCAAGGTCATATAACATCACTGGGCTGTATCCTGGTGGCCACGATCAAAGCATCTCTTGGAATGTATATCAATTAACATCTCTTTGCTACCTCCTGGGAATAAAGATCAAAGCATCTCTCTGATTTCCTGAACAAGGCATGTAAGATCTTCAGGAAGACACCAGCGCCATCATCAGGGGACCAGTGGCTAGTGTAACAATAGACTGATATCTTTTCAGAGAGTGCAACAACGACATCATCAGGAAGTGATGGATATTACAACCATAGTGAATATCAATGTCAGGGCTGGGCGGCACTCGTCTTGCAGGGAGCAATGTTCTGCAGCAGCTGATCAGCGACCCCACCCTGATACACATTCTGCTGGCAGCTCTGTGAGTGACAGAGGCCCAGCCACTCCGGACAGGGGGCGTGTCGCACCAGCCAATGGGAGGACCCAGAGGCCGCTCCAATCAGCTACAGGGGCGGTATCCGGGAATCACATTTAAACTCCCTGCAAGTTGAGTGCTGCGCCTGCGATATTCTCCTGGCTGCCTGGTTACTTGTTCTGTATATTGTATTTGCTTCTCTGTGTACCTGACCTCGGCTTGTTCTCCTAACCCCGGCTTGTCTTCTGATTTTGTACCTCGCCCCCGTTCGTGTTTGACCTTGGCTAGTTTACGTCTACTCCTCTGGTTCTGATTTGTGGCTTGGCGTTCCTGATTTGATATTGACCCGGACTGTCTGACTATTCTTCCTCCTGACGGCCCCAGCACTCTAGCAGCTCAGGGACTGTCGCCCAGTTGATATCTGCCGCCTACGGCAGCACATCAAGTAGGCAGGGACAGTGGGCTGGGTTCCAGTCAGGGCTCACTGTACTTCCCTTGACGTGACAATCATATTACCGGAAGATGATTGGACGAAGAAGAAGGTCGGAGGATATCGGAGTAAGGGGTGGAGCTGTGGGCGTGACAGGATGGATGTGACTTCAGTTCACATAAATATGAGGCCAGGTTATAGGTAGAGATGGGTGAATTGATTCTAACGAAGTTTGGGGGACTTCGGGTGAACGAAGTGTGCTTTTGATTGATAAAATGGCTGCGAGCACATGGCGTTACATGGGGCAAAGCACTCTGGGAGTAAGAAGGGCATAGCCTGCATGACATGTGCAGAGATGAAGCTAATCAGAGACCGGCGGGATTCCGTGACGTCACCGCACTATATAAGTCCGGGCGCGACGCTGGGAGCTCCTACCGCTCTCACTGCACTGATTAGGGAAGGTGCTGCTGCGACTGCTTGTAATAGCTCTTACTGAAGAACTGATTATTATACAGCGGTTTTTGGGGGGAGTCTCAGCTTGTCTCAGAGACTGTTCTCTTAACGTTCTATTTCTGATTTTGTGGGATATTGGATCTGAAGTCCAGTGTGCGTCCAATGCAGCTGCATATACATTTTAATGCTATCTGCTCACAGCACATTGAATATCCAAGGGGGATCTAAGCCTGTTCCTGTTGTATTCATTTAAAAAAACAGCTTTTTTTAAATTTACAAATGCCACTTCATTTTTGCTGCTCAATTCTTTTGCGCAATTTACATAGGGGTTAATTAAGCGTTGTTTTTGCTGTTGTGGGCACTAAAAGAAACCGTCTTTTACACCGCCAAAAAATACATTTTTCCCGTAGCCTAATTCACAAGCGAAAGGGTTTAATTTCAATTTTTTCTCTTGTTGTGTAGCGTAGGAAAACACGCCATTGTAACACGCTACAAAACTTGTTGTTTGTGGTTGCTCAATTGTTTGGCGCAATTTACATCCAGGGGTTAATTAAGCGTTGTTTTTCTGCTGTGGTGACTAAAATATAACCGTCTTTCACCGCCAAAAAATAAATTTTTCCTGCAGCCTAATTCACAAACAAAGGTTAATTACAATTTTTCTCTTGTTGTGTAGCGTAGAAAAAAACGCATTGTAACACGCTACAAAGCTCGTGTTTGTGGTTGCTCAATTCTTTTGCGCCCAAATTTTCATCAGGGGTTAATTTTTGCGTTGTTCTGCAGTTGTACTCAGTAAAAGAAACTTTGTTTTTCACCGCCACAGAAGAAAATTTTGTAGCATAATTTATTCCGAAGGTTAAATTAAGCCTGTTTGTGCTTTTTATATTCAGTAAAATACACAGAGTTTTTAAATGGCACATACAAGTCAATTTTTCCTGCCATTTGTGGAGCGCAATTTATATCCAAGGGTTACCCAAGCTTATTAGTGGGTTCATTTGGAGTCAAATACAGGGTGTGTATTTATCATATACAGATTTCTTCATCAAACAGTGTCTGTACATTTTAGAACAAACAGTATGTCAGACAGAGAGGTGGCAGACTCTTCACCTGCGAGTGGCAGAGGCACAAACATTCCAGGCCCAGGTCGCAGCACAGCAAGGGGACGTCGAAGCAGGGGTCACTCGGTGAGGCCACAACTGCCGCTGTCATCTAGAGGCCGTGTGCTGACTAGCAACCCAAGGGTTCTTGATTGGTTGACTAGATCATCCACATCCTCTCAGATGACATCTGACAACCCCAGCCAAGAGTCGGTGGGAACGTCAGACACAACCCTTAGTTGGCATGGACCGGGAGCGGGTCACCGGCCCTCACCCGTCCTCAACCCGCCTCTGTCCCATCCGGTTCCATCAGCCAGAGATCTACTATGTGGTCTGGGCTCAGTGCCACTATATAGCGAGGATGAACAATTTGAGGAGGGCAGTCAGCAGCTACTTGGCAGCGAAGAAATGGGGCCAATATCCCTGCTTCTTGCAGTAGGCGGCAAAGTATAGATGTGGAGAGTGGCATGGGAGGTCATGTTGTGAGGGGTCAGCCTCTGCATACCAAGACCGGTGATGAGGACAGCAGTGACGATGAAACACAAAAAGATGATGATGTAGCTGACCGCACTTGGGAGCCCGGTGAGGCAAGGGCTTCATCATCGTCAGGAGAAGAGGGCGTCAGCTTGCGCGTCAGGCAGAGGCGGCGCAGCCAGCAAGTGCGTAGTGTGGTCGTGAGTCAACAGGGTAGCAGCAGTGTGAGGTCGGGAGCCAAGCGGCCACGGGGTAGAAAACCCGCTTCGCAGGTCCAAGAAAGTAGCGGCACAGGTGCTCAGCGAGGCAGCGGCGGTAGTAGTCACTCAGTGCGGAGCGTTGGCGGTAAAATCCGATACTCGGCGGTGTGGCAGTTCTTTGCTAAGACACCGGAGGAGCCGAATATAGGTATATGTAGAATCTGTGGGCACAAAGTAAGCGTGGCCAGGGAGTAACGTTGGCACAACGCCCTGCGTAACACATGCAGGTCACCATCCCGGGGGCCGGGAGAAACGTGGTCGATTGGGGGTCCCCCTCCCCCGTCGCAAGCCAGCACCCAGTGGCATGCATGCCATTCCCCAGCCAGTCAAGGGCCCCACCCTCTGCAGAAGGGAGTTGTTTTTTTGACATTTCCTGGTCCGATGCTCCTTTTTCCTCGCTCCCAATGGGCCAGCGTCTTTCGCGGGGCGATTGCAAAGAGCAACTTTGGCGCCCAACCACCCAAAGGTGGCAAGCTAAACCGTGCCGCCCAATTTGTTGGTACTGCGTCCCTCCCTTTCCAAATGGTGGATCTGCACCGTTAGGAACAAAATGGCTTGTGCTGAGCCAGATGGAAGTTCCAAGCGTAATTTCTTTTCCAAAAAGGCAGTCCCGCACTTCATAAATATGTAGAACAGAAGGTGGGCCGCCTTGAGCTTATCGGTTTGTTCCAAGGTGCACGGGAGCCCGGGTCTGGAGCTGTAAATATGGTCGGGCCAGTAATGTCCTTTAGGCCCCCCCTGGGTAATGTTTCCTGCCCAGGCACACCAACAAAATTTGGGCTGGGGGCGGCGTTTCTCCTCCACGTTGTCAAACTGCGGCTCCTGCGCCAATGTCCGCCTCCTCCTCCCCCTCCACCCCACCACTCAGCCTCCACAAGTACTGCTCCATCATCCCCCCATGTGTAGGCACAGCCCGGTGTACGCAGTTCTACACCCGGCTTGCCTCGGGGGAACGAAAATCACACGGGGAGGAACGCTCCCCAGTCATGCAGCAAGAAATCGTGGGGCTTTCTCCTTTCCAACTGCAAATCCGAACCCCTGGTGACGGACAATGGGAGGAACTGGGTCCCGCTGCACCGAGGGGGGGGAGGTCCTGCGCCTGCATGGCGCAGTGTTCAATCTGATTTTGAAAAGGGTTTCCCGAAGTCTTCCCCATCTCAAAGATTTTGAAAAAAGGCCCGGAAATGTGCATGCACTTCTTCCCTTCCTACAAAGCCGGAACACCCTCTCGAGTTGCAGCGGAAAAACGGCCCCCCCCCCAAAAACACTTGATATGGATGTTTCCCCATTGGGAAATTTCCAGCCTGAAACATTTTGGACTGACTGTATAACAGAGAAAGGGCCCATTAAACGATTTTTTTTGTCCAGCGGACGGAGTACTCCCCTGTTAATTTTGAGTCACCAGGGGCAGCTCATGCGTGACATCTGCCGTTTTTTGAGGCTTTTCGAGGAGGCCACATTATTTGTCAGTCCCGGACTACGGATGAAAAATGTAAATTCCACGTTTCATTCCGGGAAAGATGCGAAAAACCCTGTTTGGCCAGGGGACGGGAGACTGGCGATATTTTTCTCGCGGCCACAAGAGTCCAGTGGGGACTGAAATGGAGGGGAGGAGGAATTGGAGCAGAAGATTGTCTGGGGAAATGAGTGGATTTTTTACCCAGGGGACAAGTAGGGGGAGCAGCTGGAGGAGGTAGATGGAATGAGGAAGACCGGGGGAATGACCCGCAAGCACCGTGGCAGTATACATTTGGGGAAAGGAGGCGGGACCCCCGGAGTCACTTGTGATTGGCCCGCAGCGCGATTTTTTCCTGACATGACAGCCAATAGTCAGCATCCGGCCCGAGGGTGAGTTCTGGCTCTCCACCCCATTGGGCCCTCGCTACCGGCCAAAATGGGAGCCTTTTTCCCGCTATTGAGAGGGAGGAAAAACTCAAAACAAAAGGGAATCCTCCGTGTCTTTTGGCCGCTCCCTATGCGGATCGTCCCTCCTCTGACGGGCTGACCGGGGGGTTCTTCAGCGCTCACATACTACTGCCGCGGCGCTGGGGGAAGGGGGGGGGGGTGGGAGCATACCAGCTCCATACAGCAACCTAAGTCTAAAAGCCCCCTGATGGGCAGCTTCCTTCACCCGCCTAGGAGGAGGGCAGTCCCCGCAGCAGCAGGACCTGGAGCAGACTCTAAACCCAAACAGTGGGGGCCACTTGGAAGCACCTCCCACCCCATTTAGAAGATCGGGTACGGGCACCAAAAATGGATTGTGGGCCCAACTTGCCGAGTTTGCCAGGGAAAGCTGCCCTCCCGGGCCCCCGTAGTGGGCTCAGAGTGGGGTTCATTTCCAGGGGGGCCATTTTTACCCAAGGAAAACCCTGCTTGCCACGGGAAATGTGGAAGACTGACCTTGTCAAGATGAATTAGGCGTGGATCGGCCAGGTTTCCACACCCCAAAAGCCTTAGGCGTCAGATACTCAGCCATGCGCCCAACCCAAACTGTGAGAAATGATCGGGTTCAAACTACCTCCCTACCACTTTTCTGAGCCGCCACCCCCTGATGCCACACATCTGCTACAGTTTCTCCATCTCCCCCAACCTTTTTTTTCCGGGGACGGGGATTGCCCCCACCTCCACACCTGTCATTGTCCCACTGTCTGACCCATGCGCGGTTGTTGCTGGTGCCAAACATCCACCTGTCATTGTGCCACTCCGACCTCAGCTTTTTGCCCTGCCGCCGTCACCCCCCACTCTCTCCATTTGCCACTCTGGGGCCTACCCTTTTTTTTGCCCCCCCTCCAAAATTTTATTTGCCCCTGTCTGACCTTCATGCTGCTGCGTGGTTTGCTCCCCAATGCCCTAGCACTGTGTCATTGGCCACTCGGGGCCCTTTTCCCCTTTTTTGGGGCCCCACCTCCAGAATGTCTTTGGCCACTTTCTGCCCTCATGCTGTTTGTGGGCGGGCCCTTGACCTACACACTCTTCTTTGTCCCCACTGTCTCCCATGCTGCTGCCCACCGTCCTTCCACTCTCTGTATTGCCCCAAAACCCCCGTGGCCACTCTTTTTGGCCACCTCCAGAATGTGATTGGCCATTTCTGACCTCATGTGCTGCTGTGGCTGTGCCGTGCCCTACACACTGTGTCTTTTGGCCATGCTGCCCCTCATCTGCCTGTGATGCTGCCATGACCTACACACTCTGTCATTGTGCCACGTCTTACCTCATGCGTGCTGTGGCTGTGACGGACCTACACACTGTGTCATTGTCCCACTTTTTGGCCCTACTCCTGTTTTTGCCACCCCAAAAATGGTTTGTGCCACTGTCTGACCTATTGCTGCTGTGGCTGCTCCCGTGACCAACACTGTGCCCCTTGTCCCCTTTTGGGGCTTACCCCCTTTTTTTTTGCCACCTCCAGAATGTCTTGTCCCACTGTCGCCCTCAGCTGCTGCGTGGTGCTGGTGCCTCCACGTGTCTTTTGTGCCATGCTGCCCTAGCTGCTGCCGCCGCCCCCTCCACTTCTTCATTGTGCCACTCTGTGCCTACTCCTGTTTTTTCCCACCTCCAAAAGTCATTGTGCCATTTTGTCTGACCTCATCTGCGCGTGGCTGCTGCTGTCTTGCCCCACCTCTGTGGCCCTCCTGTTTTTCCCACCCCCAGAATGTCTTGTCCCACTGTCTGACCTCATGCTGTGCTGGGGCTGTTTTGCGTGCCTACACACTGTGCATTTCCCACTGTCTGACCTCTGCTCTGCTGTGGCTGCTGCCGTCCCCTACACACTCTGTCATTGTCCCCACGTCTGACCCTTTTTTTTCTGCGGGGGGCCGCACCTCCCCCTCTCTGCATTGTCCCACCTGTGGCCTACTACTGTTTTGCCACCCCGAATGGATTGTGCCACTGTCTGCCCTTATGCGCGCTTGGGGCTGTGCCAGACCTACACACTGTGCATTGCCCCCACTTGTGGCCTACCCTGTTTTTCCCACCTCTAAAATGTCATTGTGCCACTGTCTGACCTATGCTGCTGAAAACCCGTGACCTAAACACTTGTCTTTGTCCCACTGTCTGACCTCATGCTGTGCTGTGGGCTGCGTGACCAAACACTTTTAAATTTGTGCCACTGTCGACCTCATGCTGCTTGGCTGCCGCCGTCACCTCCACACTCTTCACGTTTTTGCCCCCCTGAGTTTGTTTTTTTTTCCAGCTGTCGCTGCCTGACTTTTTTCAGGCTACATTCCCCCCTTTAGTTTTTTGGTCAGTTTTTGCCCATTAAATGCCCAGGGGAATTTTATAGTGAAGCGATTCTAAGAGCGGTGGCATCTGTGCTGTCAAACTAAAAACCAAAATTTTATGAAACCCAAACCCCAAATCCCTCTGCATATTTAAGCATTTACAACGTTCTACAGCACCCTGCAGGCTCTGTGCAGCCTGGAAATAGCTGTTTTTTTAACGTGATTCGTCCAGAAGTAATTCGTAACGAAGTTATTTTTTGTTGGAAAATTCTGCAAAGTGAGCGAACCGAATTTGAGAAATTCGCCCATCTCTAGTTATAGGGTTAGTTAGATTAGATTAGGTTATGATATCATGATATCCTATATTAGATAGGTAGTTTTATGTTTTAATGCTTGTATTATATCCCATTGCAAAGACATTGAAGAAGGTTGTGCCATTCATTCTGTTATTTTGTTAACTTTTATTTGATCCTTTTGAGTAAACCAACTTTTTCTTTAAACCTTTGACTCCTTGTAATTTATAGCTAGCCCAGGATAGGATATGAAGAATATTGAAAATAATAACCACTTATATAAATTACCCCACAAACTAGAGGATAAATTAACCCTTGGGTATAAAATACCCTACACAGTGAACCAGGTGAAATTCAGGCGTATATGGGGCAGAAATACACACACCCAGTATTTGACTCCTAATTACACCACAAACAAGAGGATAAATTAACCCTTGGGTATAAAATACCCTACACAGTGAACCAGAGGGAATTCAGATGTATATGGGGCAAAAATACACACACCCTCTATTTGATTCCTAACTACCCCAGAAACAAGAGGATAAATTAACCCTTGGGTATAAAATACCCTACAGAAAAAAACAGATGGGATTAAGGTGTATATGGGACAGAAATACACACAACCTGAAGTTGACTCCAAAGTACCCAATAGACAGGAGGATAAATTAACCCTTGGGTATAAAATACCCTACACAGTGAAACAGATGGAATTCAGGCGTATATGGGGCAGAAATACACACACCCTCAGGTTTAAAATACCCTACAGAAATAACCAAATGGGATTCAGACGTATATGGGGCAGAAATACACACATCCTGTATGTGACTCCTAATTACCCCACAAAAAAGAGCAGAAATTAACCCTTGGGTATAAAATACCCTACACAGTGAAGCAGATAGAATTCAGGCATATATGGGGCTGAAATACACACACCCTGTATTTGACTACTAATTACCCCACAAACAAGAAGATAAATTAACCCTTGTGTATAAATTGCCCTACAGAAATAACCAAGTGGGATTCAGGCATATATGGAGGAGAAATACAATCACCCTGGATTTGACTCCTAATTACCCCACAGACAAGAGGATAAATTAACCCTTGGGTATAAAAGACCCTACACAGTGAAACAGATGGAATTCAGGCGTATATGGGGCTGAAATACACACACCCTGTATTAGACTCCTAATTACCCCACAAACATGAGGATAAATAACCCTTGGGTGTAAAATACCGTACAAATTGAATCAGCTGGAATTCAGGCGTATATGGGGCAGAAATACACACATCCTGTATTTGACTCCTAAATACCCCACAAACAAGAGGATAAATTAACCCTTGGGTATAAAATACCCTACAGAAATAATGAGATGGCATTCAGGCGTATATGGGGCAGAAATACACACACCCTGCATTTGACTCCTAATTACCCCACAAACAAGAGGATAAATTAACCCTTGGGTATAAAATACCCTACAGAAATAATGAGATGGGATTCAGGCGTATATGGGGCACAAATACACACACCCTGTACTTGACTCCTAATTACCCCACAAACAAGAGGATAAATTAACCCTTGGGTATAAAATACCATACACAGTGAACCAGATGGAATTCAGGTGTATATGGGGCTGTAATACACACACCTTGTATTTGACTTCTAATTTCCCCACAAGCAAGAGGATACATTAACCCTTGGGTATAAAATACCCTACACAGTGAACCAGATGGAATTCAGACGTTTATGGAGCTGAAATACACACACCCTGTATTTGACTCCTAATTCCTCGACAAACAAGAGGATAAATTAACCCTTGGGTATATAATACCCTACATACATAACCAGATGGAATTCAGGTGTATATGGGGCAGAAATACACACACCCTGTATTTAACTCCTAATTAACCCACAAACAAGACGATACATTAACCGTTGCGTATAAAATACCCTACACAGTAAACCAGATGGAATTCAGACGTATATGGGGCAGAATACACACATCCTGTATTTGACTCCTAATTACCACACATACAAGAGGATAAATTACCCTTGGGTATAAAATACCCTACAGAAATAACTACATGGGATTCAGGCTTAAATGAGGCAGAAATACACACACCCTGTATTTGACTCCTAATTACCCCATAAACAAGAGGATAAATTAACACTGGGGTATTAAATACCCTACACAGTGAACCAGATGGAAATTAGTAGTATATGGGGCAGAAAAACACACACCCAGTATTTTGCTCCTAATTACCCCACAAACAAGAGAATAAATTAACCCTTGGGCATAAAATACCCTACAGAAATAACCAGATGGATTTCAGGCTTATGTGCGGCAGAAATACACACGTCCTGTTTGTGCCTCAAAATTACCCCAAAGACATGAGGATAAAGTAACCCTTGGGTATAAAATACCCTACACAGTGAACCAGACGGAATTCAGGCGTATATGGGGCTGAAACAAAAACACCCTGTATTTGACTCCTAATTACCCCACAAACAAGAGGATAAATTAACCCTTGGGTATAAAATACCCTACAATGTGAACCAGATGGGATTCAGGCATATATGGGGCTGATATACAAACACCCTATATTTGACTCCTAATTTCCCCAAAAAGAGGAGGATAAAGTAACTCTTTGGTATAAAATACCCTACTCAGTGAACCAGATGGAATTCAGGTGTATATGGGGCAGAAATACACACATCCTGTATTTGACTCCTAAATATCCCACAAACAAGATGATAAATTAACCCTTGGGTGTAAAATACTCTGCACAGTGAAACAATTGGAATTCAGGCGTGTATGGGCCTGAAATATACACACTCTGTATTTGACTCCTAATTACCCCTTAAACAAGAGGATAATTTAACCCTTCGGTATAAAATACCCTACAGAGTGAACCAGATTGAATTCATGCGTATATGGGGCAGAAATACACATATCCTGAATTTGACTCCTAAATTCCCCACAAACAAGAGTATAAATTAACCCTTGGATATAAAATACCATACATAGTAAACCAGCTGGAATTTAAGCGTATTGGGGGCAGAAATACACACACCCTGTCTTTGACTCCTAATTACCACAAAAACAAGAGGATAAATTAACCCTTGGGCATAAAATACCCTACAGAAATATCCAGATGCTATTCAGATGTATATGGGGCAGAAATACACACACCCTGATTTTGACTACTAATTACCTCACAGACAAGAGAATAAATTAACCCCTGGGTATAAAATACACTACACAGTGAACCAGATTCAATTCAGGCTTATATGGGGCAGAAAAGCACACATCCTGTTTTTGACTCAAATCTACCCCAAAGACAAGAGGATAAATTAACCATTGGGTATAAAAAAAACTCTACACAGTGAACCAGATGGAATTCAGGCGTATATGGGGCTGAAATACACACACCCTGTATTTGACTCCTAATTACCCCAAAAACAAGAAGATAAATTAACCATTGGGTATAAAATACCCTGCACAGTGAAACAGATGGAATTCAGGCGTGTATGGGGCTGAAATACACACACCCTGAATTTTACTACTGAATACCCTACAAATAAGAGGATAAACTAACCCTTAGGTATAAAATACCCTACAAAGTGAACCAGATGGATTTAGGCGTATATGGGCCAGAAATAAACACATCCTGTATTTGACTCCTAAATAACCCACAAAAAAGAGGATAAAATAACCCTTGGGTATAAAATACCCTACACAGTAAAGCAGATGGAATTAAGGCGTATATGGGGCTGAAATACACACACGCTGTATTTGACTCCTAATTACCCCACAGACAAGAGGATAAATTAACCCTTGGGTATAAAATGCCCTACACAGTGAACCAGATTCAATTCAGGCTTCTATGGGGCAGAAATACACACATCCTGTTTTTGACTCAAAATTACCCCAAAGACAAGAGGCTCAATTAGCCCTTGGATATAAAATACCCTACACAGTGAATCAGATGGAATTCAGATGTACATGGTTCAGAAATACACACATCCTGTATTTGACTCCTAAATACCACACCAACGAGAGGATAAATTAACCCTTGGGTATAAAATACCCTACATAAATAACCACATGGGATTCAGGCGTATATGTGGCTGAAATACACACACCCTGTATTTGACTCCTAATTACCCCACAAGCAAGAGGATAATTTAACCCTAGGGTATAAAACACCCTACACAGTGAATCAGATGGAATTCAGGCGTATATGGGGCTGAAATACACACACTCTGTATTGATTCCTAATTACCCCACAAACAAGAGGATAAATTAACCCTAGGGTATAAAATACCCTACACAGTGAATCAGATGGAATTCAGGCATATATGGGTCTGAAAAACACACAACCTGTATTTGACTACTGATTACCCTACAAACAAGAACGTAAATTAACCCTGCCCTGGTCCCGCCGGTGCCGCGGTCTGCGCTGCGGGCTACGAGCACAGATATTCATCCCGCCACGCTCCTGTGCTTCTGCGTCCCTCTGCTGGCAATTGGTTGTTGCCGATCGCTGACCCTATTTAAAGGGATTACTTCCGCTGAGTCCCTGCAGGATCCTTGTTGTTCTCCAGCTCCTTGCTAGCACGTTCAGCTATGTACCTTGCCCGTCCGTATTGCTCTGTCCTCATGTCAAACCCGTGTTTGTGCTACTCTTCCCGTCCGTCTATGACTACTGCCTTCCCGTCTGCCTGTAACTGGCCGCACCTCGGCTGCCGCCGCAAGTCGACCACGTCGGGGGAAGCGACCTGGTGGAAACCTGCCACTGCAAGAACATCCCACTTTGCGGCAGGATCTGGTGAAAATCGGGTCACACTTAGATTCCGCTCCCTGGCGTGGCTCTCACCATTGCTTACGGTGGGTCAGTGGATCCACAAGTCCAGCGTTATAGCAGGATCCAGCCATGGATCCCGCCAAGGTGCTGTTGCCTAGCGTGGCGGAACTTACTACAATCGTGGGGCAGCAATCTCGGCAACTGGCTCAACAAGCGCAACAGCTGAATCAATTGACGGCCAGTATGCAGCAGTTCATCTCCTCCCAACGGCAGCCTCCACCACCTCCTGCGGTTCCTCCTCCAGCTGTGGCTCCTTTGACTCTGGTGGGTCCCAAGCACCGGCTGTCTCTGCCTACAAAGTACGAAGGAGACCCAAAACTCTGCAGGGGGTTCGTTACCCAATGCACTATGCATGTGGAGCTGATGGCCGACAAGCTCTTGACTGAAAGATCTAAAGTGGTGTTTGTCATCAGCCTGCTCGCCGGAAAAACCTTGGCATGGGCAACGCCCCTCTGGGATAGAAATGATCCCTTGATGACGGATCTGCAGAGCTTCGTTGAGGATTTCCGCAGCGTGTTTGAGGAACCTGCCTGTGCCTCCTCCGCAGAAACCGCGCTCCTGAACCTATGCCAAGGGGACTCTACCGTTGGGGATTACGCCGTCCAGTTTCGTACCTCGAACGAGGCCGCGCTGTGTGCTACTTTCAAGAAGGGTCTGTCGTGGAGAGTAAAGGATGCGTTGGCCGCGCGGGATCTTCCGTCCTATCTCTCTGAACTCATACACCTGGCCACTCGCATCGACATTCGTTTTGGCGAAAGGGAAGAAGAGCTCCGTCAAGACCGCGCCGCCGCCCGGTCCCGTCAGCTCCCTCGCCAGTTTCCGATGGCCCAGCAGTTCTCGCTGTCTCCTCAGCACTCCACAAATGTGGAACCCATGCAGGTCGATAGAGCTCATCTCTCTGAGCAGGAATTATCTCGTCGCCGGGAGGGAAATCTCTGCCTGTATTGTACGAGTCCCGAACACTTCCGCAGAAACTGCCCGGAATGTCCCAAACGTTCGGGAAACTCTCACAACTAGGTTACATGGGAGAGGCGTCCCTAGGTGTGAGTTCCCCCTATCCATGCCTGTCCATGTCCGTGCGGACACAGGACTCTCGTTTCAGGCCTCAGCTTTCCTGGACTCAGGCTCGACCGGGAACTTTATCCATAACGCCCTGGTGGATCAATATCATCTTCCAGTAGTTCGTCTGGATAAACCGCTGGATATCGCATCTGAGAAAGGAGAGCTCCTGAGTGATTCCATCTTGTATGCTACTCGGCCAGTATTGCTCCAGGTGCGAGCTCTGCATAAGGAGAAGATCGAATTTTATGTGCTTCACCGGTCTTCTTCGGCGATTCTTTTTGGGTTACCTTGGCTGCAACGCCATGCCCCTACGCTTAATTGGAGGATGGGAGAAGTCACTCGCTGGAGCCCAGATTGTCGGAAACGTTGTCTGGTAGCACCTCGCCCGGTGCCTCCCATTCTGCTGGCACCCCACAAATCCTTGCCTGGTCTGCCTGCGGAATACCGGGACTTCGACAATGTTTTTTCCGAAAAACAACCTGAGACCCTGCCTCCTCACTGGCCGTACAACTGTCTGATTGAGTTACTACCTGATGCCACACCCCCTAGGGGCTGAGTTTATCCTCTGTCGGGACCGGAAACCCAGGCCATGTCGGCTTATATTCAGGAGAACCTCCAGAAGGGATTTATCCGCAAGTCCTCTTCTCCGGCAGGCGCAGGGTTCTTTTTTGTGGAAAAGGACGGGTCCCTGCGTCCCTGCATCCACTACCGGGGCCCTAATAAAATTACGGTTAAGAACCGATACCCACTGCCGTTAATTACGGAATTGTTTGATCGGCTCCAGGGCGCGAAAATATTTTCCAAGCTGGAGTTGCGGGGCGCCTACAATCTTATTCGCATCCGAGAAGGGGATGAATGGAAGACGGCCTTTAACACCCGGGACGGCCACTTCGAATATTTGGTCATGCCCTTCAGACTCTGTAACGCCCCTGCAGCGTTTCAAGAGTTCGTGAACGACATTTTCAGAGATCGACTTCATACCTGTGTCGTGGTTTACCTCGATGACATTCTGGTTTTGTCTGCTAATGTGGAGATTCATCGCCGCAATGATGGAACGTCTGTGTGCTTACCGACTTTATGCTAAATTGGAGAAATGTTTGTTCCATCAGAAAAGCCTTCCGTTCCTTGGTTATATTATTTCAGACAAAGGCCTACAGATGGACCCCGCAAAGCTCTCTGCCATTCTGCATTGGCCCAGACCAGTGGGCTTCCGGGTCATACAGCGCTTTTTAGGCTTCTCCAATTATTATCGGCAGTTCATCCCGCATTATTCCACATTAGTTGCACCCCTCGTGGCATGCACCAAAAAGAACTCTAACCCCATGCAATGGCCTCCCGAAGCCGAGCAGACATTCGCTAAACTTAAAGCCGCATTTGCTTCAGCAGGTGTTCTGTCCCGTCCGGACCCCGAAAAGTCTTTCTTTCTTGAGGTCGATGCCTCCTCGGTGGGCGCAGGCGCAGTCCTTATGCGGAAGGGACAAAAGGGCAGGATGGTGACTTGTGGCTTCTTCTCCAAGACTTTCTCCCCGGCGGAGAGGAATTATACCATTGGTGACCGGGAGTTGCTGGCCATCAAGTTGGCTCTCGTAGAATGGCGCTACCTCCTGGAGGTATCTCGGCATACCATCACTATCTTCTCCGATCATAAAAACCTCCAGTACCTCCAGTCTGCTCTTCGACTCAACACACGCCAAGCCAGATGGTCTCTCTTTGACTTTCAGATACATTTTAGGCCTGCGGAGAAGAACATCAAAGCCGATGCCCTCTCGCGTGCTTCCGACGTGATCGGCTAGCGTTCCTCAACACATTATTCCTCCTGAGCCTCTTATTTTAGTGGCTCCGGTGAATCTCAGGAATATTCCTCCTGGTAAGACGTAGGTACATCCGGCCCTCCGCAGAAGAGTCTTGAAATGGGGGCATAGCTCTCTTGTGGCTGGCCACCCGGGCGCTCGTAAGACATTTTTACTTATCTCTCGTTTCTACTGGTGGCCGGACCTTGTCAAGGATGTTAAAGAATTCATGAACTCTTGCGTTACCTGTGCCCGTGACAAGACCCCTCGTCAGAAACCTTCTGGTCTCCTGCAACTCTTGCCGATTCCCGAGACTCCTTGGTCACATGTGGCTATGGATTTTATCACTGACCTGCCTTCCTCATTGGGTAATACCATCATCTGGGTGGTTACGGACCGTTTTTCTAAAATGGCACATTTCGTTCCTTTACCAGGTTTACGAAATCTCGCCTGCCCAACTTGTTGTTTCAGCACATCTTCCGTTTGCATGGACTGCCTCTGCACATAGTCTCTGACCGGGGGGGTCCAATTTATTTTCAAGTTCTGGCGGTCCCTCTGCGCTCTGTTACGGGGGACTGTGGGTTTTTTATTTCCAAGTTCTGGCGGTCCTTCTGCGCTCTGTTACGGGTGAACCTGGAAACCTGGATTTCTCTTCAGTGCACCACCCACAGTCGAACGGCCAAGTGGAAAGAGTTAACCAGGTGCTGGGAGCTATTTGCGTCACTTCGTCTCGGCTCGTCAAGACGACTGGTCCAACTTACTGTCTTGGGCGGAGTTTTCAAATAATTCCTTGGATTCCGAGTCGGCAGGCGCCTCTCCCTTCTACATCGTATATGGCCGGCATCCCCGCCCTCCACTCCCGTTGGCAGTTTTATCCAAGGTCTCCGCGGCCGATGCTTTGGTCCGAAACATCACGAACATTTGGAGCCAGACACGCCAGCCTCTATGTCTAGCCTCTCGACGCATGAATTTGCAAGCTGACAAGAATAGAAGGCCTTCTCCTGTATTTTCCCCGGGAGATTTGGTGTGGCTGTCCACTAGGTATATTCGACTCAAGGTCCCCAGCTACAAACTGGGTCCTCGCTATATAGGTCCGTTTGAAGTTCTCGTATCAACCCGGTGGCCTATAAACTTCGGCTTCCACCTTCCATGCGCATTCCCAACTCCTTTCATGTTTCCCTGCTAAAACCTGTAATCCTGAATCGTTTTTCCCGGAAGACTACCCCTCCATCCTCTGTAGCTGAGTCTACTAATATCTTCACTATAAAGGAAATTTTGGATATGAAATCCGTTAGGGGTAAGCGGTACTTCCTTTTTAATTGTAAGGGATTCGGTCCGGAGGAAAGAGGGCAACATCTTGAACAGTGAGGTGATACAGAGATTTCTCCGGTCCAGAAAGAAGGGGAGGCCAAAGGGGGGGGGGCACAGTCACCAATATTGCCGCAGCCCGCTACTCGAGCTGCGGGCAAAGCCATGATCCGCCGGTGTCCTCCTGTCCTGGTCTCGCAGGTGCCGCGGTCCGCGCTGCGGGCCAGGAGCACACATACTCACCCCCCCGCGCTCCTGTGATTCCGCGTCCCTCTGCTGGCCGAGGCACGCGCACCCATCACTAGGGCACGTGGGCGCCAGCTTCTCCTGATTTAAAGGGCCAGCGTGCCGGCAATTGGCTGTTGCCGGCCCCTTCCCCTATTTCAAGGGATTACTTCCACTGAGTCCCTGCTGGATCCTTGTTTTTCCCCAGTTCATTGCTAGCATGTTCAGCTACGTACCTCTGTCCTTGGGCCAAGCCCGTATCTGTGCTACTCGTCCCGTCCGTCTACGACTACTGCCTTTCCGTCTGCCTGTACCTGGCCACACCTCGGCTGCCGCCGCAAGTTGTCCACATCAAGGGTAGCGACCTGGTGGAAACCCGCCGCAGCAAGACCATTCCGCTTTGCGGTGGGCTCTGGTGTAAACCGGGTCCCACTTAGATACCGCTCCCTGGCGTGGCTCTCACCATCGCTTGCGGCAGTCCAGTGGATCCACAAGTTCAGCGTTACACCCTTGTTTATAAAATACCCTATACAGCGAACCAGATGGACTTCAGCCGTATAGGGGGCAGAAATACACACATCCTGTATTTGACTCCTAAATACCACACAAACAAGAGGATAAATTAACCCTTGGGTATAAAATACCCTAGACAGTGAACTAGATGGAATTCAAGCATATATGGGGCATAAATACAAACATCCTCTATTTGACTCCTAAATACCCCAAAAACAAGAGGATAAATTAACCCTTGGGTATAAAAATACCCTACACAGTAAATCAGATGTAATTTAGGCATATTTGGGGAAGAAATACACGCACCCTGTATTTGACTCCTAATTACACCACAAACATGAGGATAAATTAACCCTTGGGTATAAAATACCCTACAGAAATAGCCACATGGGATTCAGACATATATGTGGCAGAAGTACACACACCCTGTATTTGACTCCTAATTACACCTCAAACAAGAGGATAAATTAACCCTTGGGTATAAAATACCCTACAAAGTGAACCAGATGGAATTCAGGCGAATATGGGGCTGAAAAACACTCACCCTGTATTAGACTCCTAATTACCCCACATACAAGAGGATAAATAAACCCTTGGGTATAAAATATCCTTCACAGTAAACCAGATGGGATTCAGGTGTATAGAGGGCAGAAATACACACACCCTGTATTTGACCCCTAATTACTCCACAAACAAGAGGATAAATTAATCATTTGGTATAAAATTCCCTACACAGTGAAACAGATGGAATTCAGGCGTGTATGGGGCTGAAATACACACACCCTGAATTTGACTCCTAATTATCTTACAAACAAGAGGATACATTAACCCTTAGGTATAAAATACCCTACAGAAATAACCAGATGGGATTCAGGCATATATGGGGCAGAAGTACACACACCCTTTATTTGACTCCTAATTACCTCAAAAACAAGAGGATAAATTAACCCTTGCATAGAAAATACCCTACACAGTGAAACAGATGGAATTCAGGCTTATATGGGGCAGAAATACACACATCCTGTATTTGACTCCTAAATACCCCCAAAACAAGAGGATAAATTAACCATTGGATATAAAATACCCTACAGAAATAACCAGATGGGATTCAGGCGTATATGGTGAAGAAATACACACACCCTGTTTTTGACTCAAAATTACCCCAAAGACAAGAGGATAAATTAATCCTTGGGTATAAAATACCCTACACAGTGAAACAGATGGAATTCAGGCTTGTATGGGACTTTAATACACACACCCTGAATTTGACTCCTAATTACCTTACAAACAAGAGTTTACATTAACCGTCGGGTATAAAATACCCTACAGAAATAACCAGATGGAATTCATGCGTATATGGGTCTGAAATACACACACCCTGTATGTGACTCATAATTACCTCACAAAGAAGAGGATAAATTAACCCTACAGAAATAACCAGATGGGATTCAGGCATATATGGGGCAGAAGTACACACACCTTTTACTTGACTCCTAATTACCTCACAAACAAGAGGATAAATTAACCCTTGCATATAAAATACCCTACACAGTGAACCAGATGGATTCAGGAGTATATGGGGCAGAAATACACACGTCCTGTATTTGACTCCTAAATACCCCACAATCAAGACGATAAATTAACCCTTGGGTATAAAATACCCTACACAGTGAACCAGATGAAATTCAGGTGTATATGGGGCTGAACTACACCACCCTGTATTTGACTCCTAATTGCCCACAAGCAAGGGATAATGAACCCTTGGGATAAAATACCCCACACAGTGAACCGATGGGAATTCAGACGTTTATGGAGCTGAAATTCACACACCCTGTATTTGACTCCTAATTCCTCGACAACAAGAAGATAAATTATCCCATGGGTATAAAATACCCTACACAGTGAACCAGATTGAATTCAGGCATATTTGGGACTGAAATACACATACCCTGTATTTGATTCCTAAATACCACACAAACAAGAGGATAAATTATCCCTTTTGGGGATAAAATACCTACACAGTGAACGATGGAATTCCAGGCGTATATTGGGGCTTGAATTTCACCACCCTGTTTTTTATCTTCTTACCCACAGACAAGAGGATAAATTAAGTTTTTGGGGGTATAAAATACCCTAAAAGTAAATCGATGGTTCAGGGGTAGGGGGGCGAAAATCCCAACCCTTGGATTTAGTGAGAATTCCCAAAACTAAAAAAAACAAAATTAAAAACGCTGGTTCGGGAACAGGTGTTTATATGATACCATTTGTAAGGTTTTTTGCCAGTGCTCAAAAAAGGGTTGTTTTGACAGGTAAAATTTAGTGTGCAGCAGATGGATGTTGGGGCAGGAGACCCCTTTACAAGTTCAGAATTTAAAAATGGTTCCGTATTTATAGGGTTGTGAAAAAACAGAAGCCCGCGGTTGTTTTTTGGCTTCATTTTTGCCAGTCTTTTTAGGGTGTTCCCTTCTTCCCCCCTAGTTCTTTGCCCAGTCAGCAAGTGCTAGCCATTTAGAAAAAAAGAGTCCTTCCCGCGAGCACATAAACTTCTGTTTGCAGAATCGTTTTTTTCCTGAATTTCTAAGAATTTAAACTTCGTTAATCGATTCGCCATTTTACAGTTGGTGCTTTTTGTAGTTTTTTTTATCTTTCTACAGGTTTCCCCTTTGTACTATGTTGGAGCAGCATTGATTCTTTAATAAAATGATCAATGTGGGATTTTGTTGAGGCGTGTTTATTTAAATAAAGTGTTTATGTGTTTGTGTTGTTTCAGCGTTTTTTTTTTTTTAACCATTTTAGTAAGTGTTAGCAACTGAGATGTCTAACAGATGCCTCTCCATTACCATCACTGAGGCTTGGTCAGCCACCTGTATTTTCTTATCACCCAAAAGATAATATTAACCCCCTCTCACTATTAAACCTGGGGTACTGGATAGACCCATCAGAAGCAGACCCTCTCCTTCTGGGGATGCTGTGCGCTGGTATTTTTATTTTTCGAAGGACCAATATCTTTGGACCTTTCTGTCCTATTATTATTAGCCTGCAGTGTAGGTTTTTGGGGGTTATTAAAATCTACAAAAGCAAAAAAAATCTAAAAAAAAAATTATGTGGGGTGGATTAAAACCCCCAGGAAAATTTCCTCCTTTGGCATCAGCTTCCTTGTCATAGGAAAGCTGGGTTCCTGCTGTGAGCACTGGATAGCCTTTCCTGCATGCAGGTGGGTTAGAAAGAGAAAGGGATATTTCAGAGTGGGGGTAGTGGTTATAGTGGGGGGTGTTGTTCAGTGTGTGGGAGTTGGTTATATTGAGGGGTTGTTTTGAGTGGGGAAGAGGTTATGATGGGGGAAGTGGGTAATAGTGGGTAATAGTGGGAGAGGTGGGTTAGAGTGGGGGAGGTAGTCCAGAGTGGGGGTGGTGGGTTATAGAAGGGGAAGTGGGCAATAATGGGAGAAGTGAGTTAGAGTGGGGAATGGGTAATTCAGGGTGGGAGAGGTGGGCTAGAGTGGAGGAGGCGTAGATCAGAGTGGGGGAAGTGGGTTAGGTTATGTTCACACGATGTACTGCGACGTTTTAGTGCGCCACAATTATTATGTGTTTTGGGCTAGCATGTCAGTGCGTACCCCGGGCCACGGGGGGGGGGGGGGGGGGGGGGGAGGGGATTCCTGGCTATGCGGTCAGGGTGGATGTATTTTTTAAGGGGAAATGGTCAATAAGGGCTGGTGTCGGGTGGAGGTTTAATTTAAAGAAAGCAATTTTTTCTGCTGCTTTAGTGTTTATTTTTTTCCCTTTTTTAGTCCCCGGGGGGCTATTAAGCCCCACTTCATCATTAGTGCTGGGGCTTGATGTTAGCCAGCTGTGTTTTTGTCATCCAAGGCTGACACTAAACCCCTTGTCACTGTTACCCCAGTACCCAACACACCAGGGGTACTGGGAAGAGCCTGGTTCCCCCTCCAAAAACCCTAATGTGATGGTCTGCTTCTGGGATATCTGCGGGCTGATGGGAAGGGACCAGTATCGATGGACCTTCACATTCTGATAGTATGAGGCTGCAGCTGTCGTTTTTTAACTTGGCTAGTTGTGAAAAAGCCAGCGTTGAGTAGTGGGGTAATAGTGAGAGGATGCTAGCGTCAGTCTTGATTGACAATAAACACAACTGACTGAAACCAAACCCCGGTGACAGTGTCAATGGCTCTATAGACCTAAAAAAAACAGTTTTTAATTTAAATAAACTCTCCCCGTTTAATAAAACCATTTTATTAAAGAAATGGATTCAATGCTGTTTTTTTGTAGGTCAATGAATCCAGCATAGCCCAAAGGAGGAAAATGTAGAAAAATATAAACACTGCAAAAACATGGCAGTACTAAACTCCAACTCCTGAAACCCCTTAAGGTCATGGCTGCCCCTAATCTTCTTGGGGTGCAGGCAGCAAATAGTCCCGGTGAGTCAACCCGGGGAATCCTGGTTCTCTTTTTTCTCCCCCAAAAATTGTGCCTGTTGCAAATTTTGCCTTAGTTTTTGAATGAGAAACCCCCTTTATTTTTTTAATTATGTCACTTTTCTATCACAGACATTTATATATATAGGGGATATAAAGTTTTAGGGTCGGCGGGGCTAAAAGTGGCGGTTTGGTTTGTTAGTATTTATTTTATTGTATTATTTTTTGGGTATGTTTGGGGACTTTGTTTTACATATTGTTCCCTCCATAAAGTCAGAAAAAGACCTTTGCGGGGCATTTTTATATCACTTTTTTTTTTCTGATTTTTCCCCTGTAAATGGGGGGTATATAGCCCCGTTACAGGGGAAAATTTGCATGATTGCAGGCTGATCGGTTTGTAAGGCCAACAGTCCAGGGGCCCCCGGTTGGGGCGGGTCATGTGAGCACTGCTGTCGTAAGCAGGAAGCCAACACGTGCTTC